>DF240207.1:1738-28394 GCA_000507305.1 Breviolum minutum Mf 1.05b.01
CTTCAAAGCACAAAACATCACCACCATGGAACGGCAGAAGGCTCGTTCACAGCAAAGAAATGACTTGGGCATCGCGCTGGTCGGTCGCCGTGCGCACATTCTATAGGCAAATTCTTTCTGTGCTATATAGTTCTTTTCCTTTTGGAAACTTCCGCCCCCGGCTTGTCCGGGCACTACTGGTATAGGTGAGTACCTCCATTTTTGGTACCTAAAATGTTTGGTGAAAAAAGGGACCTCCGTTTGAAGAGAGGAAATGAACTTGGAAACCATCATGGCTTCAGGGTCAAAACGTTGCCCTCCCGAAAACTAAGATACCAGTAGCCCCTGCAAAATGCTGGTTGGAACATGATCCTTTGATTTTGAAGTGGTCCCTTGAAGTGGGTGACGCGTGTTTTTTGGGCAACAAGGGGGTCTTTCAATCTGGTGTTTTTTCACTGACAAGGTCAATGGAGTTTCCTGGTTCCCCTTAATGGGAGGTAGGTACCATATAATCCCCCACTTGGCAGTATATACCACTTATATACCACTTATAGTGCCAATTGGGGGATTATACATCACCCATCCCACCTATTAGGGGAACCAGGAAACTCCATTGACAAGGCGCGTCTCCACCTCAATCTGTTACTTGAAAAAAACTAGTTGGACAAAAGCCAAAAACGAAGCAATTCAACTACTACTGTTGATGGCTGAAATCCGGCGAGAGTCCACCAATTGAGGTTGGTAGTCTATCCTACTATTTACAATGTTTATACATTCCCGGTGGTGCAGGATTTCTTCCATTAACAGTATGATTCCATTGATATGTGTTTGATATGTGTTGAGCAGTATCCTCCATCCCAATGGACGGTTCTAATCCCTGACAACCCGAATTTCATCACAATTCTTTCCGCAACACATCCAAATGATAAATCTAACCCTAAATTTGCTTAAGTGGTTGGAAAAAAATAAACACATATTTTCCCAAATTGGTGGTTATGTGATGATGAATCCATCAAACATCACCTTCAACAAATCCAAACAACTTTCCCATCTTTAATTTTGAGGAGGCACAAATCAATCAAATTCCCAACCAGGGTTTGACCAGCAGGAATTCATGACATTTTTTTTGCATTCACCAAACACATCAATGACACGACACCCACACACCCACCCGTGTCGTGAAGGAAAAAACCAAGAGACAGGTGAGTTGAGCGATCAAGAGCTTCATGAGAAAGAAAATGACCTCGTTGGATGTCGTTGGCGCATCTTTAGAGACGTTACCTTAAACGTTTTTTTTTTTCGGTGATTATACTAACATGTACCAACCTCAAACCTTTTTGACCTATAATCAGATGTTCCATGTAGGGAATATCTACCTACATTTGGCTGGAGCATATGGGATCAGTTGTGATTTGTGATTGTAAAAGGTTGTTCACTTGACAAAACTTAGGTCCCCAAACGCAAAAAAAAAGTCAAACTTGCAGTGGGGTCACATTACAACGCACTTCAAAGGGACGAAGTACCAACGCTTTGCCAAAACTTCGACATTTTTAGACGGAAAATCACGTTGGATTAACCGATTTGCTTCCCACGAGCCAGCATCCTAGAAGCGAGCCCACACCTGACCCACAAGAACCTTAATGGTGGATTACCAGGGTAATCAATCTTGATCTGGGGGTAATACATACTGCCGATGGAAAAAAAAAACACCAAATCGCAAATAGATGATGCCGAGGGAAAAATCTGCACCAAATCAAATGCAGAAATACAAAATATATGCACAAAGTCCTGTGCAATTGAAACTCCTTTTCATGGACTTTTTGCTCGACTCTCATATATATCTGGTTGGTGGTTTCAACCCAAACGAAAAATACTAGTCAAAGTGGATCACGTCCCCAAGTAGGGGTGCAAAAAATCTCTGACACCACCACCTGTTAGATAAGCCGACGAAAATTTTGAAAAATAATTTTCAAACACGCTGAGTTTTTTGACCAGGATTCAATACGTCAAACAGTTTTCTTACACCACGATGACAAAATAAAACATCAGATTTCATTGTAAACTAACCGTGGCATTAACTATAGCTCCTACACCCCCGGAGTTTCAAAGCTAGCCACTGAAAAGGGACCATTTCAAGAGGAAAGGACCGCCTTCCAACCATGGGGCGAGTGTAACTTAAATTTCGAACATGTTGCTACAACCCAAAAAATTGCAACAAAATCAGCTAACAGTTTCCCAGCCTTGAGGAAAACCTTCGAACCACTTTCAACAGGGCTGAAACTACCTTCGTGCCTTTGAGTGCCGTGGCTTCCTCCACCACCCCAACATGTTTCTCCGCCCCATTGGGTTTGAATTATTGTTCCAACAGATTAAGGCTCCCAACCACCAAGCGGAAAGCACTCGTGATGAGAAGGACCAAGAGATTCTCCTGTCACAACCAGTTGGGGGTCTGTTTTTCGAGAAAACTTTTGGGGGCTAAAATTGTCAGGGATGTTTGGGGAAGCTACTGGAAAAATTAGTGCATTCGAAATACACAGGAAATAGCAATAATATCTTCCAAAGCTTGCCAAAAAAACCTGCTCATTGTAAGGTTGATTTTGGCATTCAACTTCTATGAAATGAAATGCAGTATGGTGCTTCTTTTTTCCGAACGCAGCAGTCGTAAAATGTGAACCCGGAGCCAACTCCAACCTCCGTTGCATTCCTTTCCTTCGTGGGAATTTTGGTTGGAGCTGCTATTGCCCCTCAAATGACAACTCACAAAGCCGGCAACCAGCGTGTGGACCAATCCACCACTCTTTCCTGGAAAAGTCCCCTCTAATGCCCCTCTAACCCACTGTCGCGGATCCCCCTGAAGACATTCTTTGTGACTGCAGCTACCAACTCCTGCTGCACAAAGCTTTGCTACAAACTAACTCAAAAAACTCAAGCCTCTAAGGGAGTTGACTTGAAAAACGCAATCATCAATCGCCCCCATTACCACTTTCTTTCCTAAAACCCGGCACCCATAATCGGACCAGAACTAACTGCGGGGAGCCCTCAACCACACCTCATCCAAAACATCTTGGCCATCAGATATGCTCTTCGCCGTTGAAAAGGAATACTCCACATCACACAGCGCCTGTTGATGCACTCCAATTAAAGCGGCAGCCTCTCCGCAAGTAGCTACCGGGTCTATCGATAATAAGACGTGGTGCTCCATGACACTACAAGCCAATCCTTCTGATTTTTTTCTGCTAAATTCAGTTCATTATTTGTCTCAGCTGACCAGTCCATAGACGTCGCTGCTGGCCACAAGGGTCGCAGCTGCCTGGGACCCTTGCAAGCACGTGCCAGGAAGGACAGGGCATTGGAGTCGCTCCAAGCGAGCAGAAAGATCTTCTTGGATAATAGTCTTATCCACATAATTAGCACGATGGCGTGGTTGGTCCTCTAGGAAAGATCGCCCGTGGAATTCAGCCAAAGGGTTGGACCCCAACATTTTATAGTTACAAAATGGGGAGCCCAACCCGCTACAAATATGGCACTCTAAAAAAAAACAAAGCCTGACATGTTTGATAGGACATTTGGAGCCTATCAAATCTAAGACCAAGATGAATACAAACATGACAGAAACAAACAAAACAACTATAGAATATCAGGGTCTCACCTTTTTTCTTAAACTATAATATTCTTTAGAATTTGGCCTTCGTTTCCTCTATAAAATAAAAACCCAGGATCAGCATCTTTCAACACCAACCAACAACCAATAAACTTGTGCTGGCGCTTCTAATTGTGAATGTTGTATGTGCTTCCCAGGCGCCAAGTGACACACCGAGGCCGTGACGCATTCTTCCAATGGTGGCAAATTCTTCCAATAGCGTGGAAGAGCTATGTACGCTGAGCCCTCGGAATCCCAACGAAACTTCAACAAAAAAACACCAAATGTGTGGCAATTTGATGTGCCAATATGTTTTGCCACAAGCTTTCCCACACATTTTTGAGGTGGGAGCACGTAGGCTTCGTTCAGGACGGATGTATGCTGAGTGGCAGCGCATGGAAGCAGTTTCTCTACAAATCAAGCATTGACAAAATTGGCACATTGCACATGTCTCCAGTTTGTGAACAAACATTTCAACAGAATTGCTCAAAGAGCATGAAGTGTAAACGCTTGTCATTTGGCAGAGTCTTCAATAAACAAAATCCAAGAAACACTGTGGCTTTAATGTATAGTGGAGTTATCTGATTTTTCCCCATTTGACGTCAATGTTTTTGTTTAGAAGAGTGAGAAGTCCGTAAAACTACCAGCTCAAGAAAGTCTTGAGCCAAAATGGCTACGGTAATTTTTTTTCAATAGAAAAGATATACTTTAGAAATGCTTGTTTTAAGAACAGAGATTTTTTGATCTTTTAAAAACGAATAAAATTTCCAAAACTTCTTTGCAACAGTTTTCTCCATAAAGGAATAGAGTATCGACTGGATATCTCTAGCTTCGGAGTGCTTGAACATGGCAACAGAAAGCAAGCAACGCTAAGTGTAGAAACTCTACTTGCTTGAGCCAAATGGCTACCCTATATTTTCAATTTCATTTGTTCTTTAGTGATTCAACATATCAAATAACAGTAACATAAATTTTCATTTCATCGTTTTGTTTTAAAAGCAAAGTTTCAATTAACTATCTTTTGTGTTGTTTCCACTTTTTGTTTCTCGTTCATCTATCGGGTCGAAAAAACGTTTCCTCAGCTTCCTTCGAGATTTACACTTTGTGAGGTCGGAAGGGAACAAACGGTTTGGTCGCATTTTACCGTTTGACCCGAATAAAACGAACAGCCGGGGGCCCCCTAAAACGAAACTGGGCCGAAACCTATTTTAGGAAGGTAAGGATCGTCTCCCAACCATCAATTTTCAAGGGCAGCTGTCAGTTTCAAGTTTTTTGGCACTCAAAGTTGAACATATTTTTGCGCTGCTTGGGAATGGGAAGTTTTCTATCAGAAATCCTCGCCATATTACGGGAAACTAATGCCACCTAAGCCATACCATCCATGGGGACTGGTATATCTACCTACATTTACCCTGAAAATCAACCATTCATATCCATTCATGTAGGTAAAAAATACCCGTCCCATGGATTCCGTATGGGTAAGTCCTTCATAAGGCTGGCTATTTCTGGGATGTGTGCGTTAGGTGGGGGAAACCAGGTCGTGCCTCGAGCGCCACGAAGCTGCTGGCAGGATACATACTGACCTCGCCAGCGCGGTTATGGTCAAACAACCGACTCGAAAGGGGTCCGGATTTTTTCCTTGGAAATTCGGGGGCATTGTTTTGATAACCCATAGGATCCATGTATGGTATATTTGCCTACATTTTACCATACAAGTCAACTAAATGTAGGTGAATATACCATACATGGATCCCGGTGGTCATTGTATTATCCCCTAGACATCCAAATGCTTCGTGAGAAGGTGTTTATGGTATGTTTTTGGGGTCCAAATACCTTCTCAGGAGTTGATTGGATGTCTAGGGATCAATGCACTATTAAGGGGAAATCTGTTCTGACAAGCACCTTGTTTTCTTGGACCACTTCAGACATAACCCTGCCGGAAAACAACAACTTAGCAATGGAGCTTTTGGGGTGGTTAGTGATCCTTCTTCAAGTTCTGGGGAAAAATATATCCATCAGATTTCCATTCCAACAAATCTTAAGATATTCAATGGATTTTTTCCTGGAGCCATAGCAAGTGTATCAATTTGCAGAACTGGAACATGGAAACAAGAAACGGATTTTCGCCTCCTTGATTCTGGAAAATCTGAAAAATTGCCTGTCAGCATACTATAATACAATTACTAGTTGGTGGTTTCAACCCATTTGAAAAATTTAAGTCAAAATTGATCATTTCCCCAAGTAGGGGTGAAACATATAACCACCGCCAAGTAGAGGTGCAAAATATTAGTCAGTCAAAAATTGATTATTAGTTAAAATGGTAGCATTTCTCAAGTGGGTTTGATACTATCCCAAATGCTCCAGGTATTACCATAATTCAAAGCCAAATGTAGGTACATATTCCATACATGAAGCACCTGGGTATATTTTGGGTAAAGAAATTTCCCAACATTCCCTGAAAAAAATTGGGTTTCCCCAACAGCCAGCTTGAAGAAAGTCATCAAGGAGCTGAGAATGTTGTCGAAATCCTGGTGGAGGTGCCGTGCAGGGCGGCAGGGCCACCCTTGACGACAACACCCTCAGTTTTGCCCCCCTCTACCTTTGGGTACTTGAAAAATAGGTGCAAGTCAAACTGCATTTTTCCATTTCGTCAAGTAGAGGTCAAAAAATCAAACAACCTGGAAAAACCACCACCTATCTACGTGTTCATCTAGTCTTGTTGGTTGTGGTCGTGTTTTTGTTCCCATGTATTAAAAGGTAAACATCACAACAACCTGGATTTTTCTTCCATGGGGACATCCAACTACCTTGTAAGGATTGGTGTTTGGACAACCAATCACCTAAGGAGAAGGTATTAAGTGGGTCCTTAATGGAAATTCTGGATGTCTAGGACTTGTAGGGAATTCCATCTAAGATGTGCTGATCAAAACCTGTAGCTAGCTGGGACCCCAAGCACCTAGCAGAATCAGGAGTCATTATATGAAATCAACCCAAACAATGCAGGATTTGTAAGGGAAATCCTGGAAAATTACAATAGATTTGCAGCTTATTGTAACCCCCGCAAATGGATACCTTAATCACCCCCCGGGACCCGGATCCAGTTATATGGAGTTATAACCCCCCTACAATATAGCTAGGGTTTTTTCCACCCCACCCATTTCTAAGGCCATTTCTATAGAGGTTTTTAACGGGTCATCCCGTGACGGCAACCCACCCGCGACATCGAGTCCTCTGGGGCTTCCATTGATGCAGAGACGCTACAACTGAAGGTCCTCGTTGGAGAATTTCAATGGTCAAGAAGCGATGCAGGAGGTGATGGTGGGTGGTGGTTGTTCACCAAACCCCCTTTGGAAACATATGTGGGGCAGTCAAAATGGTTTAAGTTTGTCTTCCCCAAGGTTCGGGGTGAACATGAAAAATATTCGAAACCACCACCTATATAGATAAGATTTGAGTCATTTTTTTTTTACAAGACTTGATACCCACAGGAAAAACTTTAAACATGGGATGTTTCAAAAAAAGTGAGGATAAAACATTCCAAACCGGCCAACTGGAAGAAATAACGAGTTGGTGGTTGAACCAACCCATCTGAAAAATATGAGTCAAATTGGGTTCATCTTCCCCAAATGGATGTTTCCGAAAATAGTGGTACCCCCAAATCATCCATTTTAATAGGGTTTTCTTTTATAAACCATCCATTTTGGGGTACCCCTATTTTTGGAAACACCCAAATAGGGATGAACATAAAAAATATTTGAGTTGCCACCACCCGGACGACCCTTCACCCAACTCCTGGATTTTTTCCAGAAAAAATCCACGGGGAACTTCCCCCCCAACACCTCGGGTACCTGCCTTTTGGAAGGGCCCAAAACTCGTGTTTTCGGTGGCTATACAAATCCCACGAGGTCACGTTGGGGGGAAAAGACCCCACTTTCCTAGGGTACATCTTGAATCATGAACGTGGTTTACTACTGGTTGATGCTTCAGAAATCCCAAAATGCACCACCGTTTGGATGGTGCTAAAACCTTGTAAATAATGGGATAAACTACCATATCAACTGGTGAACGCCGGATTCTTTTCATCAACAGTAGGATGTGCTTAGATACGAAACCGGGAGATGTAGCTCTTTGGGTCTGTTCCGAAAGATGTGCTTAGATGAAACCTGGAATAATCGCTGAACAAACTGCTCCCTACCGGTGGATGGGTTCAGAAATCAGGCGAGAAAACCACCTGTTAGTACGAAACCCATCGAAACCCTATGAAACACGAGATACTCTCCATACCAACTGGTTAGCCGGATTTCTTCCATCTTCCCAGTACTTATGGTTCGGGATTGGATCGACACCCCCCAATGGCTCCCTTCCGTTTGCACCAGTTGTAGCGAGGTTGTTTCAAGTTTAAGGGTTCTGAGATTCCCATCTCAAACAGGCGATTTTTTTTCATCCCGAAAACGCCATGTTGGGTGGTGGTTTTAGCGCATATCATGCAACCATATTCGTCAATTCCTTCATCCTGTCCTCTGTGCACTTGAAGCTATTATGATTATTCTCCTTCACAAATTTCCACGCTGGTCTCTCTGTCTCACGCAGGCGCTCATCTTCTGGGGCCAACTCGTTGAAGATCCTCCGACCGAAATAGTTCTGGATACACAAGATAATGGCGCCAAGTGACCCTCTCCAAATTCGGTCCGGTCCGTCCCGGACGTAGCGCCCCCGATATGGGGGCGAGTGTAGAAACACATCTGGAGGGTTTTGCGGCCCCCTTTTCTTGGAAACGGAGCCAAATTGTGTTTTTTTATTTGCCATACCCTTCAAAAAATTCAACCAACTGCCAACCACCCTTTGTCATTTCTTTTGAATCTGCTTCAAGTACAACCAGAATTAGCTTGGGATTCCTTACTCAAAACTTGGATTTGTTTATGGGCGATGCGGAAGGAAAAAGTTCCAGGTCCATATTTTCCCAAATGATGGTGTTTTTCATGGTGATGTTCTTCATCCCATCAAAAATCCAATCCATAAAAGAAATCACCCTATTTCAACAGATCCCCGTGAGAATCTGGAATGTCATCCTAGTGGTGACCAGCCAGCATTCTAGGGCCTTCCGGGGGGTATAGATGCAACGTCGCCCCCAAGGTCTCCGAACAGGATCAGAAAGATGCACGCCAAACACGTCATGACCTCAACGTCTCTCTCGACCATTTTTTCGGCACAGAAACGAAGGTTCCACAGCAAGTTTAGCCCTCAAAACGTTACTTGGATGTCCCAGGAAGTTAGTAAAGGGGTAGTAAGTGGGTTACAACCTGCTTATAAACGGGGTATATTGGGGTTATAACCCATTGATCCTAACAGTTTGCTAACTTCCAACGGGACATTCAAGTATAATTACCAACATTCTTTTTTGAGAAGTTCATTCTCTGTGTTGTTCCCCAAACCACCCCCCACCTTGTTGCGACACCCTTTAGCTTGTCAACAAGTAAACTCGCTGGTCGAAAAAATGGGTCATAGGAGGCCATTTTCATGCTCATCATTAAGCCTAGTTCTAGTACATTCTTGGTTGATTATAAATCATAACTTGCTCTTTCCCCCCTACCCTGTGATTTGGAAGATTCTGGGGCTCTTTAGCTCCCCAATTAGTAGGGAAATAGATCACCCTTAGCTCCTTAGCTCCCCCAATATCACAGCCTAGCCCCATAATCATGGAAGTGGAAAATGAAACTTTTTCTTGGAGACTCAACTCATCATTGGCCTAGTTTTCAACTTGGAGGAAGGGTATTCCCGCAATAAAGAGGCAATCCCCACATGTGAGTCAAAAAGGTTTTCCAATACCATCTACCTGGAACCTTTTAAACAACCATTTTTAATGGATGGAAATGGTTAAACAACAATTTTTTATCTAAAGATTTGGAATCATCCGACTGAAACAACCACTAAACAATGGATGTTTAGGGTACGAGGTACCCATTTAGGAGGAAATTGCTGTAATCACTTTAGGTCTGTAAGAAAAACGCCCCACCCTTTTTTCGGAGTGAGTTCAACTAGCGAAAAACTGGACTTTCAAAGTTTCAAAATTGGAAAAGACATAATCAACACTTTTTGTACCAAATAATGATTGAGTGGTGGCTTGAACCCGTATGCAAATGTTAGTCGAATTGAAAATCTTCCCCAAGTAGGGGTGAAAATAAAAACATATTTCAAACCACCATCTAGTAATGATTGAGTGGTGTTGATCACATGATTCATCTGGTTCAACAAGACATCCCACAAAAACACATGCAAATATCCATCCCATGCTCATTGTGACCAGCACTGATGGCACGCAGACCTTCCTGGTTTGGACTGAAAGAAACCAACCTATCCAGCTGCTGTTTCAAAGCATCTGTGTGGCCAAGGGCATGTAGTGCAACCAACATAGTGAGTTTTTACACGAAGCCAGTCTTCCCCAGCAACAATATTCCCCAACATCACAGATCTGGGCTTCAAAACCTTGTGCTTTGCACACTCCCAGCCCTCCTAGCTCCTCAGGGCTAGGCCATACAAAGCCGTGCCTGGAATGCTTCGAAGATGGAATTGGACCATCCCCAATAGAAGAATGATCTGGAAGATTGAAATCTTGCCAGTAGCGCCAAGCTACCAAGAACATCTTCCCTGCACCATACGTGCATCTTGTGCCCAGTATCATGGGGGCATTGCCAGCCCTGCTCGGGACGGGCTTCACGCCCGCAAATACTGCAAAGCGCCAAAGCCATGATGAGGGACTTTGCCATTGGAGGTTGCCAGCTGTAGTCTCACTTGTACCGGCAGCTTCTCCATGGCCAGCAGCAGGAACCCCAGCACAACTAGTTGGTGGTTTCAACCCATCTAAAAAATATTAGTCAAAATAGGGAATCTTCCCCAAATAGGGGTAAACAGAAAAAATATTTGAAACCACCACCAGAACACAAATTGAGCTAGTCCTGAAATTTGCTAAGCTAAAAAAAGGGGTCCTGGAGTTTTCCCAAGGTTCCACTTTATCAGGCCATTCGTTCAATTCTCACAGCCATGCAACGTTAGGGGGGGTAGCTTGACCAGCCATAAATTTCCATAAGGGGATAGCTATCAACCCAATAGTAGAGGTTTAAATACCCATTAATGAAACCAAAAGGGCGATTAACATGGTTTACCCTCCCTGAAACAAACAGCAAAATGGCCTCAGAAAATTGGAGCAAAATTGGGATATCTTTGGAAAAGTTAGGACCAAAACATGAGTATTCTGCCGTGCAGAATTCACACCATAGCTCATTTTCGCGCAGCAATTCATTTCAATCAGGTGACACCCACCAAATGAAGGTCCCATTATTGGGAGTCTTTGTGAGTTCCAACACCTTATGACTTTGCATTGAATCCTGGTCCTGGTTCTTTTTTTAGGGATCCTTATTTCATGGCATATTACAATCCCCACATACATTGGGGAATTTTTCATCCCCAACCTATACCCAAAACAACCAGGTTTTTCTCTTCATTGCTCAGGTGATATGAGAAGTCTGCATATGTCGTGATGTTTTTGGTTTATTTGGTGGCTTCCCTGGGTTCTCCGACAAACTCTGGCAGCACTTGTGAAGCTAGCAACACCCAAGAGGACAGCCTGCCAGAGGTTTTGCTGTTGATGCTGGTGGTGGTGGATCCTCAGCTCTATGGTCAACAAAAATATTGCTCAAGTGGGTGGTCTAAGGTGTTGTTGCTGTCTTGTCATCTGCGCCATTTTTCTGCACATTCAACTGGAAAACAATCAGGAACAAGGGGACAAACCAGCTCATTTGTGTAGGCCACCCCGATTGATTTGAGCCTACATGATGTCAAATTAGGGACAATTCTTTCCAGTGTGGATGTGATGTAGTCATATAATGTTGACCCCGGATTTTCATAAACCCCATGGTTGTTTGATTGGGGGGGGTCCCATTTTGAAAGGGGCTTCATCACTCTTGGGGGTACCCCCCTTAATAATCACTATAGGGGTTTATTAATCCGGGGTTGACATTATTTCTTTTTGTAATCGCGCCTCCCGCCAATGTCTGCCATTTTGATGTCTGTTGTGAATTAATGATTGACAGAATTCATGCTTGCAAAGGGGTACCATAGGAATATATCAACCAACTTTGGACCCCAAACGCATGATTTTCATGAAGGTTTTAAGCCCTAAAACATTTAGGTTATCACCCCAAAATGAAGCAGATTGGGGGTTCCCATGGTAAGGGATATCTAACCATGTTATTTGTGAAAAAAATATCGTTTAGTATCACCGATCTTCAGAATATGGAACCCTGCCATATCTTAGTCTTATTTACATGTATACACCCCCTCACACTAACATGGTCCCTGAAAAACAATCGTTGGACAAAAAAATATCCTCGTGAATGATCTAGGGAAGGCCTATGTTCCAGGGATATGTTAGTTTTAGGGATGATATTTTGATCATATTTTCACCAAAAAGGATTCAAACCTGAAATGGGGTTTCTTGTACCTAAATGGCTGGTGTAACAGCGTAGGGTGTGCATGGAAGTTAGTAAAGATCGGTAGTAGCTTGGTTTATTTCACTTATTTGCGGGACTTACAACTTACTTATTACACAGGGGTTATAACCCCAAACTTTCCCCCCAAAAAACCTAAGGTCTGCAGACTTTACAGAATTGACTGGGTGAATTGTATCCCTGTAAGTGATGGAAACAACCATTCAAAGACATACTTTCTTGGAACCACCAAATGCTCCCTTTATAGAACGTTTACTTTTAAATCTAGCCTAGCATAAATCTAAACCATTCGCGTAAGTAAACATGCCAATCCCATTTGGAACATTTGGAATTGTTGATGAAAATAAACCACCTGCTGAAACAATCTGGCCAAATTGGAATATTTCCCCAACCTGGATTTTTCTGAATGGGAATTCCGTTTCTTAGCTACCTCTTGGGGTGAGGTCGTGTGAGGTCTTTTCGGGCTGAAAGGTCAGCCAAACCAATCTTTCGACTCTAAGGGATATCACTTAAGCTGAATCATGGTGAATTCAAGGAATTCAGCTAGGCAAAACTTAAACCCCCGGGACTAAAGGCTCAACTCGTAGTGGGTTGCATTGAAAAAACCAGGCTCAAAGGGGCAAAGGCTATAACCGTAGGCAAAAGCCATGGTGATGACAGGCGGGTGCAGGTGCACTGCTTTGCTGGCCCAAGGTCGTATGCCCAAGCCTTTTGTTGAGAGGCAAGCACCATTTCTTCTTTCTCACCCTCCTACCAGGTGTCTGATCACGACCAGAATGTCACCAGCCAATAATTGTCCAAACTGCATTTTTTTTTTTGCACGCTACACGCACCAAGCGCACCGAGGACATTTGGTTTTCAAGCCTCGGCTCTCTCGCTCTGCTCCTGGCTTCTGGTACCACTTCAAAGTGGAGAAGATCATCGACCCTCCAGGTGTCAGCTGCCACAGGCCTAGTCAAGCGGAGTTGAAAACTCTTCAAACTCCTGCTGGTCGGCTTTTCCTGGATCTGCGGCTGCAGCGGAAGTAGCTAATTCTTTAGGATGAGCCGCACCAGGCTCAGCCCACACGTACCTGTAACCTTGGCACCTCCCGTGCCACCAAGATTAGTCCATGTTTGCTGCACCATCGGTGGTAGCACTCTCGGCGTGGCGTTTGAGGAGGTACTACCTAAAGTGTGCCAAACTTACTTTTTTGGATACCTTTTCGGAAATTGTGGAAAACCCGTCAATCCGTAACATATGTTTTCCGTAAACAACTAACAGCAAAAAAAATGAAACTTAATGGGACTGGAAGACGATCTTTTCTAGTTGGTGGTTTTAACCCCCTTGAAAAATATTAGTCAAAATGGGAATCTTCCCCAGGTAGGGGTGAACATAAGAAATATTTGGAACCACCAGCCAGATGATCTTTTTCGTTTGAGACAAAATCGGCCTTTTTTCCGGGGTAAACTTTCTGTTGGTTCCTGGTTAGGGTCCCATCCCCCAAAAAGTTTATTCGTTGGTTGGCCTGCTGAGCTAAACTTGAAAATTGTTGCTCCCTGGTAAAGCTTTGTCTCGTCTTAGGGAGTGTACTCCCCCCAAAACGAACATTTTGAACCTTAAAAGCACCCAATTGAAAAGGAACATCATCTTCCAAACTTCCACTTTTAGGTTTCATGGTTCCATATTAGTTTTCCGGAAGGTGTATATGTGGGACATGTCCACCATCACGTCATCTCGGGAAGTCCTCCAACCCAACCCCCATCCTAGTGGAGATGGCAGCCACGTCCATGATCAACGAGAACTGCAAGAGTAGTGCCTTGAGGTGGGCACGTTGCGCATGTTTGTTGAGGATCCAACTGAGAAAATCACCCCCCCAAAAAGGGCCCCCAGTAAAGCAGGCACCATGATAAGTTGGCGTGTTTTTTGGCCACCCATTTGAAAGAAGTATGATCAAGTCAACATTTGATGCCATTTCTCCAAGGTTTGGGATGAACATTCCAAGATTGCAAACCCATCACCAAGTCATGACATACTGATTCTCCGTCAATATTCCCAGAAATGGCTATCAGATTCGCATCATCCTCCCTCACCAAAGGTCGTATATAGAACACCTCTCCACAAAAAAATGACCCCAACCAACCAGGAGAGACTTTTTTTTTTGAGCAGTCAACCGTTATCATCCAGTGCTCCCCATGTAATCTGCATGGTTTCCCTATCAAACCCTCCCCAGCTCCAGCTGCATCCCGTGTTTCTACACCCCGAAACTTTCCGGCAAAAGGGCGAAAAGGCCCCGAAATTTTCAGAAAATTGATACCCAAAATGATTCCATATGGGGGTTTCCTTAAATGGTGGTACCCCAAAATGGATGATTTACAATGGAAAACCCTATTAAAATGGATGATTTGGGGGTTCCCCCATTTTCGGAAACAGCCATATTGGAAAAGAGACATATTTTCCAAGGCCCACCATTCTTGCTATCTACTCCCCCCCAAAAAAACTAACATGACAATAGAAAACCAACCTTGCTGCAAGATGTATTTCCGATTGAAAACGGGGATTTTCCAATGTCATGGTGGTTTTTAGGGGGAGGTATGTTAAAATTTCAGAGTGTTTTTCTGCGAATTCCGGAGGGTTGTAGGGGTCTAGACTTGAAGTTAGGATTGATGATAAGGTAACGATTATGATTTCAACAAGCTGGGTTCTTTTTTGTGAAACCAAGGGTATCCGGTATCATCAGATAAACATATTCTAGTTTTCGGGGTGATTTTCAAGACCATGGAAAATTCAACCTGCTGCAAAATGCTCAAAAGAAAGTGGTGGAAAAAAAACACGTTTTCCTCCAACTTAGAGAACTTGTTGGTGGTTTCAACCCCTTTGAAAAATATGCTCGTCAAGTTGGGAATCTTCCCCAGGTAGGGGTGAAAATAAACAATCTTTGAAACCACCAACCAGAGAAGCATTTTCTTAAACACAGGACTGGCAAGTGCCATTCACCCCCCCCCCCCTCTCCTTCAAAGACTTGACCGAGGTGGCAATTGCATCCAACACCGATTGAGTAGACGTCTTCAAGTCTTCACTGATGAGGTAGAGTAAAGAGCCCTTGTTTGCTGACACAGTCCCTGACGAATCAGTCGAGCCAGACCGTAACTCACCGACTTGCCAAATAAGAGCCTTAATCTCTTTGCTCGTGGCGAGCGTGTTGGAACGTACATGTCCAATCAGTTCCTTTGTGCCTTGGATTTCATAGTGGATTCGGCCTAGCATGTCAAGGTGATCCCTTCCCTGGGTACGCTGATCAGCACTCAGGTCTTTGATTGTAGCGGAGAGAGTAAGGAAAAGGGCCCATCTTTTGCTCATTTGCTCATCAACAAGCACCGGCCAACCGAACCAATCCCTGAACCCACAGTTGGAAAACAAAGATGGAATTTCATCCATGTTCATCAAATCTACAAAAATCAACCTTCCAACTAAATTGCACATTCTCATCATATTTCTTACGCCTCTGCATTTCTCTATATGCCACTTGTTTATATCTAACTTTTTGAGAGATTCTCCCCCTCCAACATGTTTGTAATTTTCTCCACTTACACCCCAAAAGATTAACGGCTGGAACCTGAGAATACACCCCTGGAAGAGCAAAATCATCTTCCAAACCATCATTTTCAGGTTCCAGCTGGTAATCTTCGGGGGTGTATCTGCAATCCTGAGTTGGGACCCGAACGATCATGGAGAGAATTTCATAAGGTTGTTGCAGATCTTTAGCCTGGAATTTGCAGGTCGAAGTGATACGGTTGATGTTTCAGAAATCCCAAACAACCACCTGGGATGGTGCTAACACCTTGTAAATAAAGGGATATTACAGTATCTATCAACTACCATATCAACTGGTTAGCCGGATTTCTTCCATCAACAGTAGGAGTTTCCCCCGTGGAAGCCGTGGAAGGGTGTTGATTGGGTTGTTCTCCCCCCTTTGTTGGCTACTTGGAGGATCATCCCATTTAGTAAGTGGTTAGGATCACCCCTATTTTAATAAGCCATGAAGTTCGGCCATTTGGAAGGGGAAGTTCAGCCCATTTAGGGGACGTGCACGATCACCATGGTTATTAACCACTTACAAGTCCTGGGATGATCCTCCAAGTAGTCAACCTACTCCCCCCCTCCAAACGTACCTACCCCTGGAAAAGAAGACCTTATGGTGAGGGCTTATTAGCCATGGGTTTTACCCTCAATAAGGCCGACTATTAAACCCTTATTCCGCTTAGGTGGGTAGGTTGACCAGCCATAACTTCCCCAGTGACAACTGTTGCATCGTTTTGTGGATATCTTGTCCCTTAAAACTACTGACTATGAACTCAGATTTGCTTGTTAGTTCGATGCTTGGAAAAAGTTTTTTTTTTTTAACATTTTTTCCAAATGAGCAATGAAAAAAACCTGGTTGGTTGGGGTATATAGGGCATTATACTCCCCAGTTATATAGGCATTATAAAAAACACTAAAAAGAATCCCTATTAAACAACCAGTATAATGGAAAGTAGTAAGGGTATTTTTCGTGGCTCAAATGGTGGTTTCCAAATGCTGATGATTTTCATCCCATGCTCCCGGGAGCAAAATGGTTTCCTCAGCCTCAATCCAGGAATTTACTACAGTAGCTACAGGCTTTGCGCTAAAGAAATCGTTTCCCGAAAAAAAGATCACCACAGCTGGGTCGAATCCGTGAAAAAAATCACCAAAACAAAACGGGTTGGTGGTTGAACCAACCCATCTGAGTAATATGAGTCAAATTGGGTCCATCTTCCCCCTAGAATTTGAAACCACATATTTGAAACCACCACCTGGAAAACACATCCAGTTGGTGATTTTGGACTGTGACTCTTGGCAGCCCAAAAATTACACCAAAAATCAGAACGGATATCCAGTGAATGAAGCCAACTTATCTAGGGAAAGGTCTTTGGGAAAAAAATGGGGTACAACGTGTGGAGGAACAAAAATCCGGAGATTTTGGTATAGATGTAGTACCTCTGGATCACCCCCAAACCTTATGATACCTGCAAAAGCCCCAAGATGGGAAGATGTTAGCTGATTAAAACCAACCAATTCCACGGTTGGAAAACATGCTGATGTTCAGCTTGACTTCCAGGAAACTCTCTATAATAGCAGGATCCAGTAGAATGGTGGGTCCTTCCAATACCAGAGGGTCGTTGCCTTCACAGGGTAGAGGGCATTAAAGTGATGCAATTCTTCCATTCAGTTTCTGGAAATGTCTGCGTTTTGGGATTTCATTTTTTTATATCAAAGAAGACGGACAGACGCTTGGAACGACGAAAAAAAAAACGTGGCAAACATTACACCCCGGAAAACTAACATGTCCTCAAAAAAGGGACGACATTTCAATAGAAAATGCATCGACTCCAACCATCATTTTTCAGGGGAAATTCGGTCGTTTTCGGGGGAGGTATGTGACCCCTTTCCGAGCCCCGGGTGTCCCACCTGGTCACAGGTTAATCTAAAAGGACCATCATCACTCTGCAGGCAGAGGATCATTGGTTCCTTGGGTCGTCACCGTGGCGGGACATGGTGCTTGGATGTCCCGTTGGAAGTTAGGATGAATGGTTAGTAAGTGGGTTGTAACCTGCTTATAAATGGGGTATATTGGGGTTATAACCCATTTACTAACCATTTACTAACTTCCTGGGACATTCAAGTGGTCTCATCCACGAAATGTCTTCCAAACCCCCCTAGATCTGCATGACAGGATCATCCATGGGAGGAACGGTGTTAAAATGTGGGCCACTGGATCCGATAGATGCATGACTCGTTGATTTTTGATGGTATATATCAGTCCCACGGATCTTATGGAGGGATTGTTATATTTGATAGTGAAACATGTTTTTCCCACAGAGCACTACTACTGCTGATTTTTTTCATGATGCTGAAAATACATGGTAGAAAAGGATGGCAAAAATCATTAAAAAAAACACATCCAAGTTCAGTTTGGACCAATGGTGTTCAACAAGTGCAACAATCCGATAACTTCTGGTTCCCCACAAGTCTCCCCAGAAGTCACATCTTTAAAGCTGCAAACGGCCCCGGAATTGGAGAATTTCGGGGAAACACATCTACAATGACGGACAAACGCTACCAAATCTGTTGGTTTCAGCCGTGGATTTTTTTTTTTGGGGTGGAGCCTCGGATCTGGATTTCTGTACAAAAACAGGATGTGCAATGAATGTCCCTGTTTGGAATTTTAACATCACCAGCAGGGGGTTAAAATGACGGGACACTTCACCTGTTCTTGTGATGTTTAAGTGGGACATCACTGAGAATCTTTTTTGTTGTTCATTTTTTGTTGCAGTCCCAGTTGCAACGAAAAACATCACCACCAGCAGCACCGTCAAGACGAGACTCACCTCGTTGTTTGCCCCACCACAGAAAGGTTTGCTAGATGCCCCTCACATCACCAGCATCAGGATAATCATAAAGAAAGGTGAAACCACAATTTTTCTGTAATAAGGCCTGTGCTTCTGAAAAAAATACCCTTTGATGAAACATCACCGAAACGGTCCTTCATGGCTCAAGAGCTCTTGTAAGCTGATATGTATGAGCAACCCCGTCGTGTTTGGGAGAAGTTCTCACAGAGCTAAAGAACCTCCTGGTAAAGGTTAAACTTTAGAATTTACTTTTCCTACTAAGATATATACGATACATGTCCGCTCCACAATTTTAGTCAGCTTGGCCTGTTTGGCTATGTGAGAAGTTGTAGCCATATTCTACAACAAAGCTAAAGCTGCGGGAAATCACCCCGCAAATCACAACCCGTGATTTGTGGATGACTATAGGTGGCGGTTGTGACCAACCCCCCCATTGGAGGCATTTCCAGGATCTCATGGATGGGTTTTTGCTTCTAGGATAACATCGGACACCTCGAAAACCCAACTGAAGGTATCTTAGTTGAAGGTCATCAGCTTCCTGGAAACAACAACAAAAGCCACGTAAAACAACTACCCCCCAAAAGGAAGGTCACACAAAAATCAAGAACTGATGAAGGTTTTTTTTTGGGGGGGAATTTTGGCTGGTGGCCAGGAAGCAGTGCCAGGGGTCACCATATGAAACCAACCCCGACAATGTATGATTTTTCCAGTGAAGTTTCTTAAAATTACGCTTCAAGGAAATCCATGAAACTAAAAGCAAGTTCGGGGCCCTGAAAATCAACTCTTGGAAAAATGAGCACGCCTATTTTTCAGGATTTTTTTACCTGTTTTCAATCTCACTAAAAAATCATGGAAGAAAACAACTGTATTTGAAAGATAACTATTTTAGATACATCCGTTTTTCTATTGAACCATGGCTGCTCTGCTAGTTTCAGGGGAGTCTACCCATACAAATTGGGTACACCCTGGAAAACTAACATGTCCCCTAAAAAGGGACTATTTCAATAGGAAATACATCTTCCAACCATTGATTTTCAGGGGAAATTCGTTCGTTTTCAGGGGGGTAAAGATCACATGGAGGTGTTTCAACTGAGGCTTCCGAACGGTTTCCTGCCAATCGTCCACCCATCTCCTCTGGCGAAACGTGAAACCCCACAACCTTGAAACGTAAAAATCCTCGAGCTAAACCTGATAGCGTGTTTCCGAAAAAACAGTTGCCTGGCTACTTTCCACAAAACTAACATATCCCTCAAAAATGGCATTTTGAGTCGATGATTTTCCCAAAACATGGGCATTTTGAGTCGATGATGATTTTCCGAACTTCCCGTTTGGTGGGATATGTGATCCGTTGACTGGAGGCTATCCTTATAGCTGGCTATCCTTTGCAAGCTCAACATCTCCAACATACGGGACCGTTTCTTCTCGAAGACGGTCCTGAAATCAGGGACGTTCCGGTAATTTTTGGGGAGGAAATCGAGTATGGCATTTCACCCCCCAACCTGTATATAATATATAATATATTAGTTATGGAAAAAAGGATCAAACATCACCCAAACAAACACATCCAAATCAATATACCCTAAAAATATCTAAAAATCTAGTCGACCCAACCAAGAAAATCGTCTGTGGGATGACACATGGATTCAGGATTCCCTCCGGGCAGGACACGCCGGGTACACCCAAACCAGTATCAATGCATTCGAAAAGTCAAGTGTGTCCGTCGTGACTTGTCCTACAAACCTCGTCACACCATTGAGGCCCCTTCAGCTGCAGACCCAGTGTTGTAGTTGTGGATTTCAAAACACAAACGGCGCAGATGCTCCATGGAGTCCGGGGCGGGGTTCCATTCCATTTACCCCAACATTTAAAATGTATGGATTAAATTTCACCTAAAAATTAGGGTAAAAAAATGGCCACATATGCAAGGAGGAAACGTACGTAAAAATATTTCCTTCCCCTACATTTACGACATCTGGGTTTTTTTCCCCCCCCCCCGATGGCCTCGGAATCCGAATGCCGCCCACGGGCGCGAGATCTCCTTTCTTGATGGCCTGAGGGTTCTCCCACCGGCAGGTTTTTGGGATGGGTTTTTGGGGGATGGGGTTTTTCCTACAAAATCTGCACAGGTCGACCGTGTAAAAACAAGGGCAAAAGTGGGGCCTCTACCAATGATAACTAGGCTTATAACTCCACTTATTAGCCACTGACCCATTTACAAGGCCATTTACAAGCGGTTAAAACTCCATCTTGCAACGAATGAATACTTCTCGATTCTCGATGTTCTAGACTGAATCTTAGGATCACCCACTTGAATCTAAACTGGAATAAGTTCACTGAAAATTTTCAATGTTTGGTACTTTGAATCGGAAAAACTCCACGTGTGGTCCTGGTCTTTCAGCATCCTTGAAACATGCGGATTTGTGAAGTTCCGGGCTTTCGGAGGTGTAAAAAACACCCTCTTAAAGGGATGAACGGAAGATTTTGGAAGACTAGAGGTAAATGAACGGTGAATGCGGTTTTTGGATCGGAAGCATTGATTCACAACTTCCACATCAACAGGGACATCTATACTCCTAGAATCCTAGAAGTTCGACGGAACTGTTTAAAGTAAGTTCAAAGGTACATACCCTCCAATCAAAAACATTGGGGTCATTTCCATGATATCCTGATTGGTTCATGACGGGATCCTATCGGGATCCTTGTAATGGCCTATTGAAACTGGGACCCCCTTTGTAAATAACCCAGGTGTTTCAATGGATCCAATTTTTGACCCAAAAGCGACCTCAGATCTAAACATGTCACTCTGTACTTGATCTTGATCTCCTCCAGAAATCTTGATTTCAGTTTGCCCAACATATTGTTTTCCAGCTTCATTGCAGCTTGTCCACGTCAAAGTAGGACTGCACACAATTGGCTCATCTTCCGTCGGAGACGGAGACTTTCTTGTGACGCCTTCTGCTGCGATCACGTCTTCTAGACCTCGATCGCTTGCGGGATTCCACAGGCCTTGCAGCTCTCTTGGAGGCAGCCGTAGGATGCGACCGGTGTAACAGGACGCATGGAACCACTGGGACGCACAGAGTCGAGGCTGGTCACTGGTCATTTGGATTCCACATGTATCCGATAGCTGAGCCCCACAGCCGCCCCCGGGTTCGTCCATATTTGCGAACCGTGGATGATTTCTTCTCCGATTTAGAGGCCAGTGGTCTCCCTCAACGCATGAAGAGATATAGCCAACTACATCAAGTAAAATGGACCCCATCATGTTCAGGTGCCATGCTCAGTCTTGCGTTGCTGGAAGTGTTCGGGAATTTGAAGGTAAATTGGTAAAGCCGTTTCTTCTTTTGTAGCTTGTAAACTCTCAGAAACAAATATGCCACCAGTGCTTCATCTGTAACATATGTACCTACAGTCGGCTTGTTAATGTAGGTAAATGTTCCATACATAGACCGTTTGGGTACAGGTATAAATTGGGATGCGAGTGGAGTTTCCCCTCCAAGGGTGTTAATCGATCGTGGCAAATGAATCGGTTAATTTTTTTCGGGATACTTGGTGAACCTTGAAATTGGTTTTCCTACTTTGTATGGTACTGCTTGTTGAATAGGGACCCTTCTAGCGGCTTATGTTCAATCCCTTTTTCACTCGGGTAAAATCATCCCCAATATACAGCAAACAAAAAATAAAGGATTTTTTCATTGCTCATGTAGATTCTTCTTCAATGTACATGTCAAACTTTCAAACATCATCTAACCTGCCTACATGGTTTAGCAGCTGGAATGCCATTTGGGGGTTTCCTAAAATGATGCTACCCAACAACCATGGGTTTTCCTACTAAAAATGACCATTTTGGGGTGTTTTGGGGGTACCCCTATTTTTGGAAACATCCATTTAACGTCACACATCTTGGTAAAACTTAAAGTCCCGAATTTCCCAAAAGCAAACAGAATTGAACCAACTTTTAGTGACTCATGGGTCCCACTGGATGAATGTATGGTTTTTTTACCTGCATTTGGCTTCAATTTGGGGGTAAATGTCTGAACCATTGTAAACATGGATCATACTAGAAAGTACAATGCCACTAAACCCAAAAGGGCTAATGTCCTTGGAAAAAGATACCAAAGTTTTGCCAAAACAACAAGAGGTCGGTCATCGTTTCGAGCCTTGAGAAGGTGATTCAACAACAAATACCCAGGAGACATTCATCGCAAACACCCTCCTACCTTTTGTCAAGTATGTTTTTTCTTTCTATGCCTTCATGAAAATAAAAGATAGAAAAGTTAGCTCAACTTCAAAACATGGCGTGTGCTTGTTTCTTTCATCCCTCCGCTCGCTTCCTCACCTGATAGACGTGCTTGGCACGGTCGTAGATCAACCCCACCATGAAGTAGAGGTAGATGAGCGCCCTGATGTGAACAGCGCACCAGAGGTGAACACTTTGAAATGGGGAGGGAGAAATTCCCGTCTCTTAAAGGACGTTCCAGGCAGGATTTGATCGAATCAATGGTGATTGGATCAGATCATGTGTGTCACTGGTTTTTAATTTCTCCCACTGAAATGGGGCATTTCTTAGGGTGAACTACTTAACATACTATCTAACCAACTAAAATTTAACATAGACTCAATTTCACATATCCAAAATAGCTATGTTTAAGATGAAATGCTTCAATACTATCATTCTCAGGACATCCAGTCGTCAATATTCCGGTTTGGAACCAGCACTATCCAAGTGACTCTCTTAACAGGTGGTTTCACCACCCCCAAAGGGATCTTTTTAAAGGTCCTGGATTTTTCATCCCGTGGAATCCCGGATCCAACTGTTCAATGCGTATGAAAAAAAATCAGTTTAAAAAACAACAAAAATCCAAGTGAGGAAATTTTACCTATTGTTTTGGGCCTTCAGAAAACAAAAAACAAGAAAAAACCAGTGAAAAGGCGACCCCCGTGAAGGTGGACTAGGTGGACTAAAACAACATCCCTAAACATGTGTGTTCATCAAACAATTTTCAATCTGCCAGGTGGTTCAAAGTGACCTTTGGATTCCCCAGTTGGGGGTCACTTAGCCCTTTGAAGGGTCACTTAACCATCCCAAAAAAGTCACAAAGAATTGCCTGGTGGACAGCACTTTATCTACCATTTTCACAAAAATTATTTTTTTTCCAAATTGTGACCGTATTTCACCTTGCCGAAGAAATTCCTAACCAAAAAAAACATGGCAAACATTTGGCGGCTCATCCCTTATACCTTTCAAAATGGATCACCCAATATGTTGCGTCCCGAGTTTTCTTTTCACGTTGGGAAGGGCCCGCACCGACACACAAAAGTGACCACACGGGTAGCTTCAGAACCTCCAGCTTTTTTGTGGGTGAAAATGGGCAGTGTGGTTGCAACACATGGTGGAAACATCTAGCTACCAAGAGTTGACTTTTGCCGAAACCCTTTCGGGGGGAAATTTCATGGCTACCAAAACTGTCAATGAATTGTAAGATACAAACGTGCTTACCGTTCTATTGCACATGAAATCCGCTAAGCTTAAAAACCCTTCATCATTGGTTGTCTAGTTGGTAGATTTGTTTTGCCATTTTGAAACATATTTGCAAGTCAAAAATCTAACCAGCATCCTAAGATCTGGATGAGCACTTGAAACTAGCTGGGAATTTTTCAGATATTTTTGACGACCTTCCAACGACTTCCAGGAAAGGCTGCAAGGGTGAAATGTCAACCTGCAAATAAAATGCTGAATATACTGATATATCCCTGAAAATTAACATGTCCACCAAAAAGGGACCATTTCAATAGGAAATACATCTTCCAACCATTGATTTTCAGGGGACATGTTAGTTTTCAGGGGTGTCACTGTTACTTCACACCTTAGGACTTGGGTGGCTCAAAAGTACCAAAATGCTATGTCAAAACCGCCAACAAATTGGGGGGTAAGATTTTTTCAATTCAGTAATTGCCCAGTCAGTTTGGGCCATGGAAAGCCATGGCCAAGTTTAAGTGATAGTGGGCTACATTTAGAACTGCTGTTTGTGGTGTTGTCACCGTTGAAACAAGCGGTGACACCTGGTCATGGCGCACAAGTTTTCCCAAAACAGTGGGTGGTTGGGAATTGCAATTTAAAACCGAATTCTCCCATTCCCACAAGATCCATGTATGTTAAATATACATACAATTTATAATAAAAATCAACTAAATCTAGGTAAATTTGCCATACATTGATCCTACTTGCCGAAATGGAATCCAAGCTGACTTGAGGACTGCAGTCATATTTTTGAAACCAAACCCCATCCAGAAAAAACAAAAGTTTCGAGAAGTGATGGGTTTTTGTGGACGGCAAAGTCGATGGCAGTGTGTCATATTTTCATCGATGACTTCTTCGTGAAAACCTGGAAGGGTTAGCCCCCTTTTTTCCCAGAAGCCTCTTTGGATTTCTTGGTGTTTTTTCAATTCTATAGGAAGGTGTTCAAGAAAATTCCAACCCAACTTTTACGGCATGAAAAGTTCAGTTCATTTTCTTTAATGGTTTTGGGGCCCCAACGCTTGGTCCACCACTGATCCGACCGTCCTCCAAAAAACCGCTGGAAAGGCCAAAGGGGCCGGGAAGGTAAGGCAAGACCGATTGGCCAAGGACAAAAATCACGGTGGTGCAAAGGAGCCTGAACTTGCCTCAGGCTCCGTAAGAGGCGAGGCATAGGCCACTGCGGCCACTCGTTTCTTGCTCGGTAATAGGTGGGTGGGTTTGGGAATCATAACGGACCACCCCAAAAGCACGGGCAAAAACTTGGAAATCTTGGAACGTGCTTGGGGTTGACGATTCAAAAATACCACAAAACTCCGAAAAATCATGAATGAGCGGCACTTTTCATGCCAATGACTAGCAAAATACGGATCAAACATCGCATTTACGCATCTACAAATATTCACTTCGAAAAGCGCCTATCAAAACACCTCCTTTTAGGTGGAACTTTCTGGTGGGCCCTTTTTTGTCGGTTCCGGTGAAGCGTCATACCTTTTCTAAGGACAACTCATAGAGGTCTTGATTCGGGTCCTAGAGGTCCAGAAACCCAGGTGACTGCAAAAAAAAAGAAACATATACAAGAGCCTGAAATTGTTGATGAAGTCGACTCGGCTCGGTCTATCAGAGACCAATTTTGAATTTCATTGCTAGGGTGTTTGAATGCTTCATCTGCAAATTTGCCGCAGAAAAACATGATATTCCTCCCTACATCATTTATACCGTTGAAAAATCAAACGCGGTCTATTTCGCCGAAAAGACCATTTTTGGTCATCCAACCTTGGAAAATCCATGGTATGGAAAACTTAGTTGCGTGGTCCAATCCCAAACAGGATGCAATCAAGCCATGGAACCATGGAACATTCTAAACATTCTAAAACATGTTCCATAATCACGGCCTGTGGAATCTGCCCCCTGTGCTTGGAAGCGAAAAGAAAATACATGGATTCTGGGCCAACTTCCACGGAGCCATTGTGCAGCAAGCATCTTTTCGTGCCAACTTTGTGCACCAATAGCGAAAACACAAACGACGAGGACGGCCATCTTTTTGGCCCAATGGGGACTTCAAACACTGTTGGACACGTGGTTAAACACGTGGTTTTTCATGGCAGGAAACAACAAAAAAATCAAAAAATCAGACAATTTCAACTGACGTTTGGGGGCTGCTGCCTCCTTTCAAGTGTTTGTCCGATATCTGTGTGAATTTGGTCTGTGCGGGCCTCAGACCCAACCAAAAATCGCACAACTTCAAAGTGCACGCTGGAGAGCCTGTGTGAGAAAAGTCATCTTGCTCCAGCGGTCATGCCCCTGTCCCTCTTAGCATTGGAGGTTCGCAAAAATCAGACAGAATCAAGGTGCCCCATCTCAGCTGCTATGTGTAGAGGCGTTGCTCCATCATCTGTCCGCCCTTGATCTTTGTCGGCACCCGACTCAACCAGAAATCGGACAATTTCAACGTGCCCCATCTCAGCTGCTATCATTTGAGGCGTTGCTCCTGTATTAGCCTTACCTTGGTCTTTATTGGCACCGGACTGAACCAGAAATCGGACAACGTCAATGTGCCCCTCGCGAGCTGCTGTGAATGAGCGTTGCTCCATCATCTGTCGTG
>DF240207.1:34327-59553 GCA_000507305.1 Breviolum minutum Mf 1.05b.01
TACCTGGAACCCAAATGACCTTTGTTTTTGTTGGAAAAGGCCTTGTTTTGGGGGGTTGACCTTCAAAAATAGAGGTCATTGGGGTTCCAGGTATATACATATATATATTATACGTATTCCAGGCCTATGTTTTTTGCGCATCTGAGAATGGTCGCGTCTTACCTTGCTGGCCCTGCATGGTGTTGCATGCTAGATGAGCTACGAAAAAAAACATACAGGTTGTTTAATAAGGATCCTTAAATGGTTCATTATATTCGCTATATAACTGGGTAGGATTTCATCCCCAACCTATACCCTAAATAACCATTTTGGGGCTGAAATTTTTTCATTGCTGATGTAGATTCTGGATGGATTCTCCCTTCACAGAGTTTTTGGCCAAACAAAACAATTGAGCCACGAAAATAACCCCTCCTACTTTCCATTATACTGGTTGGTTAATAGGGATCCTTATAATGGTTTATAATAAACCCTATATAATTGGGTAGTATCATCCCCCATATACCCTAAACAACCAGTTTTTTTTCATTGCTCAATTGAGCTTTGCGAGTCACTTTGAATGAAGCGCCAGTGTACCAAATCCTTCCTCGGTTGAATCGGATTTCGTTGCAAATCAGGAGACCTGGAGGTTTCTACAGCTAGTGGGCCCTAGATCCAGTTATCAATTGGGTGTTATAACCCTTTAAATGGCCTTATAAAATGGGTTTTCCTGGGGTGAAAAAACCCTACAAAATTGTAGGGATTATAACTTCCATTTAAAGCGATCGTAGGGTCCCGGCCCACCTTGTAGGACATAACGACATAATTCACTTTCACTATGAACCACACTTTTGAGGCCAGTTCTTTCTTGTCAAACTCACTTGGCGAATGGAACCCTGAAATAAAAGTTTGCACATTTTTTTTCCTTCTAAATATGTAATCCCGAAAAGTTCAAAGTTTAGCCATTGGCCAAGTAAGCAAACTTTCCCTTACATTCACACATTTATATTATATGTGAGTGAACAGGCGGACCGACCAAGGCCGTGACATCAGTTTGCCCAAATAACACGGTGATTTTGTTCCACAACAGGCAACAGATACGTTCATCGTACCGTCTCTCTTCTCTTGGGTTTGTTTGTTTAAGATGCCTGGAAAATGCCAAAGATAGCTTCCCAAATGGTGGTTTGTAGTGACTTGGCATGGTACAAAGTAAAAACTCACCTTACGGTAAACAAATCCAAGTTCTGAGAAATTCTACCAGAAAGAAACTACTGGAGTTTCATATGAATCCCAGGTAGCCAAGAAAATTCTAAGATAAATGTGAAAATCTAACATAGCCCTTGAAAATAGATCATCCCAACAGGAACCTTCATCTTCCAACCATTGATTTTCAGGTGCTATGTTAGTTTCAGGGAGGGTAAATTCAAAAAAAGAAACATCATCAGCCCCTTCGTAACCATTTACCCAGGAATCCCTTAATATTATGAACGTGATTTCCAACGTGATATTACATTCCTTGGTATGTTATCATAAATCCCTAAAGCTGTCCAACCCGCAAAAACTAAGGATAGCTTTATTAAGGGACAATGGTTTCAAAGGTATCCTGGAAAAAAAGCCACAAAACAAAGGGCACGCAGGGTACGCTAAGTAAGGGAAGGATAGCTTGTCAAGTAACCACCATTGTTTCATGAATTTATAATGCTTTATTAAGGGACAGTGGTTACTGGGGTACCAATTCCCATGAAGAATTCTCAAATCAAATGGCCAAAAAACGCTGGCAAAAGCACAATGCAGTTGTAAGCCTAAAGCCTATGCGCCTATTAAGTAAGTTGCTAAGAAAAGTTGGGCCCCCCACGAGTCATAATGGACTCATAATCCCTATAAGTAGGCTTATAACCCCCAGTTACCCATTTGGAAGGCCATTTATAGGGGTTATAAACCAATTTATAACTGGTAGGGTCCCACCTTGTAAGTACCTTGCAATGAATCTACCCCTCATTCCCTCCTCCCCATGCCCCGCCACATTCCGCACCCAGGTCTCCCACATCACCCATCACCATCAACAAAAACGCGAACGACCGCCTCAAGCCATACAAAAATTACATTGAACTTATTAGTACATTCCTGGAACTCCAAAACAACCAGTTTGAAATGCATGTTTGGTTACACAACCATTTCCTATATGTATAGTTTTTTTTGAAAACATCCAATTGAACCAACCATTTAATAAATGGATGGCCTTGAGGTTCCAGGTTGCCAACAGAAATCCCTCAACATTACCATGCATTTGTATTCCTTCATGCCACCAAAATTGGCTGTCATTTAATGATCCCTGTGTATGCCCTGATCAAAAAAAGAGACACCCCAGAAGATTAACTGCTGGAACCTGAGAATTTCCGGGCCCCCTGGAATAGGAACATCATCTTCTCCCTGCACATGGCCGAACATGAATAGATCACTGAGATCATAACCCTAATAGGATGTCCATGGAAGTTAGTAACTAGTTAGTAAGTTGGGTTATTTCACCTATTTAGGGGACGTATCCAACCTACTTATATTGGGGTTATAATCTAGTTACTAACTTCCATGGACATCCCAGTACTTATAGAATCTTATAGATATTCCACCCCATTGAAAAAACGATTGGCTCACAGCCCACATTGTAAGAAACCTTCTCCTTGTCCAAGGATCCACATGACATCGCACAAGGTGATCAAGACTGGATGCACCGCCAGCACTGGATCACCCAATTTCACCACCGACATCATCGCCTCGCCGAGTTCTTGGATGTAGGAAGTGCTGGTGAAAAGGTTAGGAAATCATGGGATTTTCGCTACCAACCTCAACTGGTTTTCTCGCCGGATTTCAGCCATCAACAGTATAATCCCCATCCCCTCTATAATCCTTATATAGATCACCTATTCCAGTATAATCCCCTATATAGTTTATTACAATCCTCATTTAAGTGGGTAGTTCTTTCATCCCTTTACCAAAAAAAAATCAACCAACCAACCAACCGGGCCCCGCAAATTAGATTCACATTTCGACAGTTGGAGGTCATCTGGAGGGGTTTGGCCCTAGGTAATCAGCTATATTGTTTCACCTACCCTCCAAAATTTGGTATTCTACCGGGTAGTTCCATAGGTGAGATGTATTATTCTTGATAAAGAATTCCAAAATCTATGTTCATCTAAATTGTTTCTATTTCTTTGTTTGATAAAACAAATTTTTCATCAATCTCCAAACATGATTTAACATGAATAACAACGTCTTGACTTATATTCTGTTGTCCCATCTCCAGAAGAAATTTTATTTCTGTGTTACCTCGTGTCTTTGAATGGCTTCCATCTCTTATCTCTTACCAAGAGCGATGTTTCACGAAAAATTAGCATCTGAGCAAGCTAACATTGAAGCAACGGCAACGTTCAACCCTGACATGACATCATGACATGAACCATGAAATCCTGAAAAGTTCAGGTTGCGGGATTCATATCATATATATAATGGTTTGCTGGTTGGTGGTTGAACCAACCCAGTTGAAACATATTTTTGTCAAACTGGATTCCATTTCCTCCAAGGTTCGGGGGTGAAAATAAAACATATTTGAAACCGCCACCACCTAGTTTGTTACAATCCCTTTGTACCTGGGTAGTATATAATCATATAATGAAATATACAGCAAAGAACCAAGGCTTTGGTCACGGGCTCATCTGGATAGATTTTTGTTGCTGGAACGTGTTTATAAGATGTCTCTGAAATTTTCCCTTTGTCAAATCTCCTAAGTTTTGGATATGTTTGGCCAACAACACCAACAAAACCACAACAACATCACCGACGACAACAAAAACAACAACAAAAACAGCACCAAAGACTTGGCAACGCAAGTTCATATGTGATGCTCAATGTTCAATCACATTCTTAATTGGTGAACTGCGCGTAAACGTGAATTCGAGATCGGTATTTCCTCCACAGAAGCTGCCAGTTCAGCTTTCATTGACTTCATAGATTTCTCAATGGTTTGAAGACGAAGTTCTAGTTGATACATCCAGTCCTATTGTTCAGAAAGCCACTCTTCCAACATGTCGCACCATTTGACATAGACCAGATCCCTCGCCCGTAGAAAACTCAACAGTTTGTTGATCGAAAGGTTCTACGCGCGGAGGTTGCTCAACAGGTGCGTGGGCTTCAGGAGGTCGTGGCCGAAATAACCCATCCACGTGCTGATTTTTTGAACAGACCAAACATCGATGCAATCAAGTGCTGCATAAATCCTTCCTTGAAGACCCAAGAGCTGGAAGGCTGTTCTGAACAGCAAACCCTCCAAGAAAGATGCTGAAAAAACGAGCTGTCGAGCTGTACTTTATCCTTCTGGAAACATGGTGCTAAGAGTGCCAAGAAACAATCTGTCAAAACACATGTTTTATGATAGTATGATGTTTCTTGTCATGTTTGCTTTAAGACCCTCCGTACTTGTTCGATATTGAATTCTAGTCATCAGAGTCATATAAGCACGAACATGGACAGATATCTGCACATAAGAGAACACAATAAAAATTGAAAGTAAACATGAGGTAATAAATGATATATACATAAACAAGAACACATGAGTAAGCAACAAGATTCTGTAGATTGTAATTAATGCAGAATTCAAACATATTTCCCTGGTGAATCCGGATCAAACAATTCACCCAACAAAAAACAAGTTGATCAAGTTGTTTTGGTCAGAGTCTTTTTTCTGAAAGCTGAACATTCAGGTCCTAAAGAACACAAAAACAGGTCGTCCCAGGACATATTGATAGCTTGAGTCTGACCCAAACATTGTAATAGTGAATTTCATGAACGTCGCCCCACAGAGTACACTTGTGATTCGATAACATTTCCTAAACCAGGGCTGGACTTATAGGCCCCCAACCATACACACCACAAAAATAGTAAGAACAAAAATCATGCATCACAAAATTAAAAAAATCACTTTGGTATAGGTGGTGCGTAAGTCTTAAATTTCTTCAACGTTGGTTCGGTTGCCCTTCTTTGAACGAAACCTTCCCAAAGGTCCACCCTTTTTTTGGAGCACCTTGGCAAAGTGTCCCTCAGCATCCTTGGGCCAAAAACCAAAAGAATGCCGAACGGAACCGCCGGTTAGGTGCTTGGATGTCCCGGAAAGGAAGTTAGGATCAATGGTTAGGATCAGTGGGTTATAACCTGCGAATAAATTGGGGTTAGTATATTGGGGTTATAACCCATTGATCCTAACCATTTACTAACTTCCTGGGACATTCAAGTGAGGCAATGCAGAAATTTGAAAAACAACCAGCAGTGAAACATACATCCCCAAACTGGCTGGAAAATCACCATTTTTAATAGGAGAAACAGAAACATCTTCATTCATGGTTGTTTTTTCTAGTGTCATGTTAGTTTTCGGGAGAGTAGGTCGATAGCCCCTGGAAGTCAAATACACTCTGGAAGTTTATAGCGGAGAACAAACTTTCATAGATAATCCAATTTCTTCATACGGGTTTCATATATCCCAGGTGGTGCTTGTGGTGGTTGTTTTTTTTTCATTTTTTTTGTTTCTCCCTCGCGGTTTATGGATCCCGAAGTTTCCTTTCTTCACTGTCAAGGGGTGGACTTAAAACATTATTTTTTAAACCCTCTCCCGAAAACCAACATGACTGGCTGGAAAATCACCATGTTTAATTGGAGATACAGTTACATCTTACATCTTCATTCATGGTTGTTTTTCTAGTGTCATGTTGAAATACTCCCTGGAAGTTTAACAACAAGTTTTCCCCTATATAAAAAAAAATCCGGGCTCGCAGAAGGAAGCCGCATCGTCCTCCAACACCTAGCATTTCCCATGAGGGGATTTATGGGACGAACGGTATATTTTACCTACTAATTGATCTCATCAAAATCAACGAAACTCATGCTGCTTGGTGGGTTCAACCCATTTGAAAAATATTACGTAGTCAAATTGGATCATTTTCCCAGGTAGGGGTGAAAAGAAAAAATATTTGAGTTGCCACCACCTAGCATGGATCCGTAAAGGGTTTACATGGCACCCATCCATTTCTCAACGTCGAGCTTCCACCAAAAGGTGCTTCAGGTAGTAGTTGACCCGTCGCATGCCCGCCACAGTGGTACGTGACCTGGATCTCAGGGGGCAGTGACCCGGTGCTGTTGATGGCAACCAGGAAATCCGGGTCCAACTCACCAGTTGAGGTTGGTAGTGAATATACTATACCATCATATTCCATCACAAATGGTTAGCCTTGGGATTTCTGAACCATCAACTATAGGACCTGCCTTTAGAGTTTTTGCCACGCAAAAGCTTCGGCGTTTGGAAATTTGAAGATCATACTTCAGGGGGGATTTCGTTTTTTTCTTCAAATGTGGTTCATTTCCCTGGACGATGTGTGTTGGGATGATCAAATACATATTGACAGATGACATATTTGTTAACGGTGGGTATTTGGTATAACTACTGTAAAACCTTTGACTGAAAATCATGGTTGTTCAACCAACCCCGCCCAAAGCCAACTCCTTTTTCTCATTTTTCTCAGAAAGAATCCGCTTTGAAAAAGGGTTCTGACTACGATGTTCACCATCCCGCAAAAACCCAACAGTTTCTGGCAAAGCTGCCTTTTTGATCAGACACTGAAAGTAGCTCCCTTCATTGCTCTCTACCATGCTTTGGGGACTCCTGAAAACTTACAGCCAAAGCCCCTCAAAAGCCTGGCTATTTTGAGGACCAATACACCCCTACAATACAGGTTCAAACCCTTTGATTGGAGTGTCAAATGATCCTTAGGGAACCAACAAAAACCTTCGCCTCCAAACCATGCCATCCAACATGATGGGTAGAAGTTCCTGGCGGGTCCGTGGAAACTTAGGCGGCCAGGCCGTCACCGTTTCGGGCAACAACTGGGAACCCTGAAACCTCCATAAGCGTGTTCTTTAGAGTCAGTTTGGATTTGTTTTTGGTCTCCTTCAAGGTGGAGCCCTATACCAGTTAGAAATGCAGTGAATCCGGGGCTGGATTTGGTCTCAACTTCGTATAAAATCCATTCATGTTTACCTAAAAATCGGTTGATTTCGATGGTAAATGTAATTGTAAGTATACCATGTATCATAGATCCTATGACTTCCCCAAATATTTAGCCACCTTTGATTTAGAAACATTTAGCCAAGGGTTAGTGTTCTTAGGAATGCTGGACTTTTCTTCATGCTTTTCCATTCAAAATGATCCAAAGATATGCACCTTTGAATGGAATGGTATTTTGGGATGCGAAATCCCAATAAACCAGTCACCACCAGGATGACACTTCAATTTTACGTTTGGAGATCCAAAGCTAAGCCTTAATCTACAGTGTACATCATCCTGAAAGAAGGAGCACCCTACTGAGATGTCCGGCTGGTACTTTGTAAATGGATTATAAGGCCTATATAAGTAGGGTGGATACGTCCCGTAAATAGGTGAAATAAACCAACTTACTACCTATAGTTACTAACTTTCATGGACACCCTAGTAAGTGATATTCATCCCATGGCATGAAGCATACAAAATCCAAGTCATCTGGTGAAAGGGACCAAGTGGCTACAAGTCTTCCTATCAAGGATAACAGAAAAGCTACCCACTGGCAACCTACCAGAAGAAGGGTTCAATCAACTGGCGAATTCAATAGCGCAACCTTCTCTAAATGACTCCGGTTCGTACATAGCTCTTTGACATGGAAATACACAGAAGTGCAAACCTGAACTACACAAGGTACACTCCCTAAAACAAACAGCTCGCCCGTGAAAAATGGTAGTTGGGAGAGCACTTTCCTTTTGGGGCTCTGCCTATTTTCAGGGGCGAACTGTTAGTTTTGGGGAACCACAACAGGAATGTGCGGATCAATTGAAGAAAAAAAGGCAGAGGCAGCTGCTTTGCTATTGGCCAATTCAATTTGCATCAGGCATCCTCATACAGACCTCACTGTTTGTATGTCACCTCCGCCGTGATCGGCAGAGGTTGTGGCAGTGGGCGTGAGGTGATGGCGCGAAGAAAGACCTCAGGGTCAACCATTGGACCAAGGAAATGCGTCGAGACGCCTGGTCACGGTTCGCAGGTGCACCAACACACTCACCTTCAGAAATCATGTTCCAAAGCGCCAAATAGCCCTTTGGGACGTATATAGTCAGCTTCTCGAGTCTTTTGTGGTGGAGGGAGCTTCTTCACTTTGACGAGCTTCTTTTTTACCTGAGACTTACACGAATTTAAGACCGTGCTCTGAGCCATCCAGGATCCGAGCGGCGATGCGGTGATCCGATTATCGCGCAGCCAATCTTCCGCAGCAACGGAAATAGAGCACAGCTCGTGCTGGCACAATCCCACCGCTAAATTGAGGATCTCGTCATGTCGCTGTTTTATCGCAGCGCCACGGCATCCCTCAAACACTGCAATGGTAACAGCTAGACACGATCGACCATGGGTCGTGGGATCATGGATCCACATCTCGACCCCATCAAATTCGTGACACGCACAGCTGGCACGCCTCATTTCTCGGTTGAAAGTGAATATGGCATTACACTCAGGATCAAAGTACTGAAACTGGTGCACCTTGCAACAATGGAAAGTGTGGGGCAACTGAAGGCTTTAAGGCGATCATGAAGCTTTTTGAAAGGGCCAGACAAACAAAATGATCAAGACAAATAGGGATCTGGGTAGGTGTGTGTCCATCCCCCCAAAACCACGCATCGGGCCGTAGGGCCTCAAGGTGGTACATGAATATATAATATAGTACCTGAAAACCGTGCTGATAAACCAAAGTAACATGACTTACCCCCCCCAAAAGCAAACATCCATTGAAATTGAAGGTTGGAAGGTGAAATTTCCTTTGAAAATGGTCCCTTTTCCAAGGACATCCGTTCATTTTCGGGGGTGTACTACAGGATTCGGATAGTGGTATGCTGCGCATATCGGGCCATTTCATCATCACTGTATATCATCAAATACTACATAAAACACAACTCCTTGTACAAACACCAACAGCAATCTGCCCCAAGCTGACCGGCGCAGTGCGCGACAAAATCTCCACCAAATCGGGATGACGTTGGAAGAGCTCATTGATACCGTAGTAGTACCTGGCACTTCTCATACCCATACTTGGATGTCCCAGGAAGTTAGGATCAATGGTTAGGATCAGTGGGTTACAACCTGCTTATAAATGGGGTATCAATTGGGGTTATAACCCATTGATCCTAACCATTGATCCTAACTTCCTGGGACATTCAAGAACTGTTGATGGTTCAGAAATCCGGCGAGAAAACCAGTTGAGGTTGGTAGTTTATCCCATTATCTACAGGGTTTTAAATATATATATATATATATATACACATACGCCAGGTGGTGCAGGATTTCTGCCAATATGATCCCAAAGACTCAATTTCATGGTACTTTTACCCTACTTTTTTGGTTGATTTCTATGTGGGATGGGAGTACACAACTCAAAGGATCCATGTAAGGAAGGGTATATTTGGCCTACTTTGACCATAAACAACCAACCAAGTGTGGGTAAATAATAGAACAGAACATATTTGGAGGATCACCCCAGTTAGTAAATAGCTGGCAACCCCGTAACCCGCACTAAAAATCAATGTAGGCCATTTGGAAGGAGAACAACCCCAGTTAGGGGACTTACCAACCACTTACCAAATGGGACGATCCTCCAAGTACTGGAATACATGGAATACTCACCTACATGGCTAAAAATCGATTGGCCAAATGCAAAATATTCTAATCCCATGGGGCAAATGTGCTTGGATGATGTGGGTACACAACCCTAGGCTTCCAAACACCTTGTGAGGAGGTATTTAGACCCCCCAAAATCCTAAACACCTTCTCAGGAGGTATTTGGAAGACTAGGGCAACAACAACAATATCACCTTCACTGAATCTAACTGGCATAATCCTCCAAGTACCAGTTATACGCAGGGGCCCATAACTCCATGAATTACAGGGGTTATTCAACCCCAGTTACACCCCAGAAGATTAACATGGAACTTTAGAATACACTCCAGGAGGAAAATAATCTTCTAAACCATCATGTTCAGGTTCTATGCTAATCTTCGGGGATGTACCCATTTGTAAGGCCTTTATATCTAGTTGGTGGTTCCAACGCATCTGAAAAAGATTAGTGAAATTGGATCATTTCCCCAGCTAGGGATGAACATAACAAAAATATTTGAAAACACCACCTAGATAAAACAATCATTGATGTTGGTAACTATTCCAGTCCCATCGATCTGATAGAGGTTTCAAGGATTGTATCATTGTACATTAATAACATGTTGAAGCGGATAGTAACCAGGGTTATAACCCCTATAAGTGGGTTATATGTCCCCTAACTAGGGTTATAAGCCTACGTATAACCAGTTACATCTAGTATCCTGAACCTCTAAGTAGCTAGCAACCCCGTAGACCCGTTTCCCACTTCCACCTGGAGCGATCAGCTCGGATGAGCACGAGATCTTCCAACATGGCCTGGTGTCGAACAAACGTCGGGCACCGCCCCGCAGGCAGCTTGGCAGCTTGGTGTTGTTGTGGAAGGGCCTTGAAGTTTTTTTGGCTACCATTGGAAACCACAACCTTCAATTTTTTGGGGGGATATTTCACCCATATATATTTCTAGGGCATACAAACCTTGATTTTTCCATAAGTTTTTTGGGGGCCAAAGGTAGGCGGTGGTTAGGATCAACGCCTAAAGGACATGGCATTTCAGTTTAAAATAACCCAAGGCACCTGCAAACGGACTGATGATATCTGACTTTCATCTACGGAAAATTGGTGGTTTTTTCTGCCACTGATCAGAGATATGAAACACATGCGTGTTTGTTGGACGTTCGGGGTGAATTTCTTCCCCAAGATTTGGGGCAAAACTAGCAAAAAAATCGTTGAACCAGGAGTTCGTGGTTCAACTAGTGATTCTTGCATACTTAGATTTGGGTAGAAAAAGTGACAAACTTCAAACTATTCCCCTTGTAGGTGGTCATGCATCCCATGGAAGAAAGGATCAAACATCACCAATATAAACCAATTGACTCCTTGAGCACCTAGAATATTCATGAATATTTCACGTTTTGAAACAAAAACATGCTTTTACATTCCCTGAATCTAACGAATTGGATACCCCAAAATAAATAACAACCTTTCAAAGAAAAATCACCTTTTACAAAAAGATCGTCATTTTTTGGTATCAATTCTTCCAACCTAAGACGTGCGTATAGATAGGTCCCCGCCTGCCGGTTTATCGCTAGCATGGCTCGGAAGTTTAGGGACCACAATCGCGCAGTTCCCCCGCTGACTCCCTTCCGTTGAAATCAGCTAGATACAGTTTCTTTTTTTGGTATTGATCCCCCTATATTTCCCCTAAAAGTCCAGTTTCTTCCTAACAAGTCGACCAGGCTATTGTTTAAGGATGATCCATATGGATGCCGAATGACCGATCCTAGCATTTGGAGGATCATGCTAGTTAGTAAGTAGTGAGTAACCCATATAGGGGTCCCACATCTCCAGGTCTTGGGCGGACAAGAATCACCAAGGATACTAACCACTTACAAGTCATAGCATGATCTTCCACCCCCCCCAAAAAAAAAGAACCATCAAAACCCTGGAAGTGCAGTGGACCAAATACTTATGTCATCTGCTGTTGACCCTCAACGAAATTGGTCCTGCAAGTCCTATGTCAGTTGTACCTAGTATAGCCAAGTTCAAACATTTCCATTTCCTAGCAATTCCATTTCCTAGCAATTCTTTGTTCCCTTTTTGGGATGGTTAAGTGACCCCTTCAAAGGTTCAGTGATCTCCAAATTAAGGAAAAAAAGGTCACAGATTGGATCCCCTGATCTGCCGACTTCGGTCTCAAAACACCCCCCAACCTTGGCAGCTTCCATGTTGCCACTCTCAATGGAGACTAAGAGAGGAGAAATGGATTGAGAACCCACCTGAGCTGCAAGTTTTCGTTTTTTTTTAGCATCCAACTATAAACTAGTTGGTGGTGTCAAAATGGAAATCTTACCCAAAGAGGGGTGGACATAAAATAATATATTAGAAACCACCACCCAGAACACAACAATTTTAACTTAACACACCTGGTTTTGAGGTAGCCAGATTCTTATCGACAGCAACAACACATGGTTGAAGACACACAAAACAAAATCAGGCTACCCTTCTCTCTTACAAATGGAATCAACAAAAAAGAGACATTTGTTGACGGACACATCAAATTTCAGGTAGCCCCCCAAAAAATGGAGGTATTGTGTTTGTACCATTTGTTTGTGCTTAATGTACCATTACAAAAAGAGGTATATTCCAGTCCCATAGAGCTAATATTTAAAAAAAACCATCATGATTTCTTGTGGGTGATGTTCATCCCATAATAGAATCCATCCAAAGAAAAACACACACCTTTCAAACAGGTCCAAATTTCAAAAAAAAGGTTGCTCCATGGTCCAAATCCTTAGTTTCTTGGGTCAATTGTAGGTAAATATTCCAGTCACAAATCTAGAATTTACATCATTTTTAGTTCTCAAAAACGTGGTGATTTAGAGGTGATGTTCCCACCCCTGTGGATCTACAACTCGACCACCCCTCTCACAAAGAGCTGCCAAAGGGGCTGTGACGTTCAAGACCCACAAGGAACGTTTCTTCCGCGGTGCGTAGGAGAGTGCTTTTCTCACCTGTTTCGGCCATGAATTGTTGGGAAAAAAAAGCGCCCCTTTCAAGACGGTGTGCGATGAATGCATCTCTTTTCGTTTGTTTTTTTTCTAACACTTTCTTTTCTTGCGGGGCGGGGTTGAAATGATGGAAATCAACCCCCTTGCAATGTTTAAGGGGAACATTATAGCCGACCCTGCTAAATGGACTGAAATATTTCACACCTTTGGTAAGCTAACGCAGCTGGCTGGAAAGAAGCCATTCGAGAGTTTTGCATTGAAAGCAAGTGGGGGTGTTGGGAATATGTCATGTGTGTCATCTATATAGGGGAACTCTAGAAATGATTAAATATGATATAACATGTGTAAAATATATATGGTACTGTACTGTTTAACTTAAACAAAACTGTGGTTGTGCTTGAACCAATCCATTTGAAAAATATGTTTATCGCAACGAGTTCATCTTCCCCAAGTTTCGCCACCACCTATCCAGTGAAGGTTGTGTGAACCGCAATCAAAGCTACCCCAACCAGAGCGTTTCAAAAATACATCACTTGGAATTTGCGTTTTTTTGTGGATGATTGGCAGAAAAACAGTGAACCAAAAGCATGATGATATACAGTGATCAAGTCATCTCATAGTTCATTTTTGGTTTGGGGCCCGGTGGCTTGGGATTCTAAGGGTGCGCTTAAGTAACAATCCCTTTCATAGGGGGGAGCCCAGGAATCCAAACCACCAACAATTAACCATTAGTAGGGTTATACCTTCTATAAGTAGGGTTATGACCCCAGTTACCCATCTATTTTCGGCCATTTATAGGGGCCCCGTAACTCCATTTACAACTGGTTTTTGGGCCCACCTTGTATAGTGGTGATCAAGTCCACGCTTAATAAAAGCCAACTCAATCCGCCGCTCAGAACATACCGTTCATTTGAAAAAATATGCTGCGCCTGTGCAAGTCACATTGATTCGTCATTTCACTCCAATTTTCGGTAAATAAACAGTCACATGTGCATTTGTTTTGGTAGGCAAAAAAAGTCCCCAAGAAAAATCTTTGGAAACATGAAAAATGAAGGTTTTAAGCCCTAGACTCTAGACTAATGTTGGTCAGTTATAATTTCATAACCCAAAAAATAAAGCTTGTGAGGCCACCAATGGTAGTAACCCACAAATCAAGCTTATAGGGTCCGGTAAACAAGTTCTCAAACGTCAAATCGCTAAAAAACCACCCCCAATACACGGACAAGGTGGGCCCCCTACCAGCTATAAATGGTTTTAACCCCTGGACATGGAGTTATAGGCCAGCCTGCTTTCAACTTGTAGGGGCGCCCCGCCTTGTAGATACCATCTTTGATTAAAAACCCCAAAAACCCTGAATTTTCACCATGGCCGCCTGTGGCGCGCTATTAGTATTAATGGCTCGCATCACCAGGGTGGCTCCTTGCTGAATGGTCCTGGAGGGAGCAATGGGAGAAGTTGTGAACGGGTAGTTGTATCCCACAAGTTTGGTGGTACTGTTGATGGCAACCAGAAATCCGTGGAGAACTCACCAGTTGAGATTTGTAGTTGAAATCCTATTATCTACTGGGGGTTTAGCACCATCCAAACAGTGGTTGGGAATGGGATTTCGGAACTATCAACATAATTATACATCTCCCATAATTATGGTTCAGCGAAAAAATGGGGTGTATCTCCAAGAGTAGTTATGTTTTTCCAGGGCAAGGTGTTCAAATTCATGGTTTTTGCGGTACAAAGAGAGGGGATGAAGCTGGGGTATTGATAGAATAGAATATCTACACTCCCTAAAACTACAGCCTCTGAAAAGTGGGTGGGAAAGGGAAACGATCCTTTCCTTTTGGGGCCCTTTTTTCTCAGGCATATTTACTTTCTTTCTCCCATAATCATGGGAGAAAATGGCTGTATTTGAAAGGTAACTATTGGAAACAACCATGTTTCCAGTGAACCCTCTTACCAACAGACCATCATGACCACTACTTGTTGGTTTCAGGCGATTTGCATAATAGTCAAATTGGATCATGTCCCCAAGGGGATCCCAAGGAAGGGTAAGAAAAAAATGTGTTCAAACCATCTCCCTAAAACTAACAGCCACGATGCCGCAAAATAGGCTTTGGGCCCAGAAAATACAAGGAAACATGTCGTATCCCTTTCCCATCCTTTTTCAAAAGCACTCTTAGTTTTGCGGAGTGTACTGGCCGCCACCCTTTACCCTTTATAACTTTATAAGTGTCCAATTCGTTGGAAACACGATTCCTCGGGCAAATTGCTAGATTTCAAAAACCTGAATTAAGGGCGCGAATCCTGGGGGGATTCTCTTACTACTCTGCGTTTGTGCACACACTTGTCTAGGCTCGCCACAATCAAGAGCCGCAGCGACATAGCCATCACTCCTCACCTTGAAAAACTGACTTTCACTCAAAAAGATGGCTTTCTTTCCTGGTGATTGCTCCATGGCAAAAGTCACCAAGAAGACTGAGGTCAACAAAAGCCAACAGCGAAAGTCTGCCCAGATGTAAAGTTGGAGAATTTTTGCTTTCCTTTGCGGTGTCAAATCCTTGTTTCAGTGAAGCATTGATAATCACGAAAAACATTCCAAGCAAGGAGTGGTAGCTTGGTACAGTTTCAGCTTTCGGTTCCACATCATGACCATCCTGTCGTTTTCTCTTTGTTCCTCCTCCGCGCCGACGTTTCTGTCGAGGAGATTTGTATGAAACATCTCCATTGCTATGTTTTGCCGTTGGAATTTACACCTCCCTGAAATTAACAGCTGGACCCTGACTATTTCGGCTTGGGGCCCGGCCTAGGTGGATGAAACCTATCATTGCTGATGTTTCAAACGACCCCAACAGGGACATTCATCGCAAAGCGTGTGTTTTGGACAAGTAGAAATCGTCTTTCTACCCAATGGTGAAAATTTCTAGATGGTAGACAGTCGCAATAAACAAACACATCCAAGAACATGATTCCCCACACAATGTAACAACTGAAAAGGACGAACTTGCGTTAAACAAATCCAAGAGTATACAGCCCCGGAAACAAACATGACCATGGAAAACTTGAAGATGTATCTCCCATAATCTTAATGGCGATTTTCCATCCAGCCAGGTTACTTTTATGGAGAGTCATTCCCACTACAAAAAAATCAAACAACCAACTCTGGGATCCGTTTGAATGTCATTTTTGAAAGCATCCTGTGGAAAAAATCCCACCGACCAAGTGGGGAAATCCCACCAACCCCCCTCTCCTCACCAACAGCTGCGCCAACAAGCGAAAGGACCAATGGAAAGCATCCACTAGAGCTTCATCACCTAACCCATGACCCCCAGGACTGGTGGAATATTGACCTACACAAGGGTCATTACTAGTACGAACCCAAACCTCATGCACTATTATAAATCAAATCCCTCAAATCTACCCTACATATGCATTGCTTGATCCCCCGAAAACAGGTAATTTAATGGCCCCTGCTACATCTGGCCCATAAATTTCAGCCATTCATGTATAGGTAATTATTCCAATTTGCATGGGCTTTCTAGAACTTTTTCCCACGGAATCAGCTCAAAAGGTAAGTTCCGTTCAGTCCCGTGTGGTGAGGATGTGCTGATGTGCTTTGAAAAATGCCAGTGGGAGAATATTTGATATATTTGTTCTTCAAATTGGATTCCATGGAATCCTCTAATTTTCTTCCCCGAAATCTTTGAAATATACATGTTGCCATGTACCCAGGCACATGTCCAATGACAATTCCTTTTGGATTGAAGGGCCAAGACCGGAGAGATCCCAAGCATTTCGATATCCATGAGATAAAATCCATGTCCTCTGACGGAGGTACAGGAAGAACTCTTCCTCACTTGGAATCTTTTCTTGGCCACGAGTGTGGGTTTCCAAGTACCTGTGTGGCACACCATCATCTGTGATATCCCACCATGTCTTAGAGACACCTCCATGGTTTTCATCCTTAGTGCAGATTTATTCCCGAAACCGCTTCACACCTCTTTGCGGGTGCAGATTTATTCCCGAAACCGCTTCACACCTCTGTGCTGTGTGGGACTCAGACAGGTGTGGCTTGTTGACCCAGTGGTTTTTTTCGACCCGTCTTGAAACACGGACCAAGGAGTCTAGCACATGTGCAAGCTCTCGGGAAGCAAAAGGCGCATGGCCAAATACAAGATGGGCCACAGATCCAGTTAAAATGGGGGATATGTCACTCCATCTATAACGATAGTTTTTGGGTCCACATTGTAAGAAACCAACGCTATATATTCCGAATTCTCCAAATGATACGGATTCCGATTCCCATCTTCAAAACTCACATCCCCTAAGCCCTACCCTACCAAGTCACTTTTGAAGATTATCTAAGATTCTTCTACTAAAGTGGTATAAGAGAATCGTTTGCTGGAGGGTAGTAGTAATTTACCACGGGGATCAAAGGATCAAACATCCAACATGATCTAACAAAAATGATCAGTAGTAGTAAACTACAATTATCTCGGATCTGATTTACTTCATTACCCAACAAAAAAAACAAAATCCAACTACCTTGTGATTTTGAGGATTCTGGGGTTCTAAAACGCTCCTCATTTAGGATCGGAGAGTACATATCCCTGGCGACCATTTGCTCGCTCCCCCAAGGACTCACAGGTTATAGTAATGAACTCATCCCGGCTCGTCTTTCAGTCTTTTTTCGGTAAAATATCCGAGTTTGGGTCCCCTCGAGCCAACACCTCCCCTGAGGCAATAGTTTAATGATCTTATTATAGGATCCATGGGACTGGCATGCATATTTACCTACATTTTTATATAATATAGCTGATCTTTATGGTAAATGTAGCCAAAGATACCAGTCCCATGGATCCAAATGGGTTACATAGTCCCTAGTCTTCCAAATACCTTATTGAGGATAGGTGTTTGGACCCCGAAACACTTTCTCAGAAGGCCTGCTTTGGGGTTCCAAACACCTATATACTCACAAGGTATGACTGGAGGATTTTGGGAAGACTAGGGAGTTGAGTCAAGAAAAAAAAGGGGCCTTACTTTCCATTGAATCCTGGCTGTTTAAACAAGGATCCTTACAATGTTTAATGAACCAATCCCCACCTAACTGCCCTAAGGATCCTGACCCCTCAAAGGCCAGGCTATTTTCAGGACCAATACACCCCTACAATACAGGTTCGTTCACCCTTCCATTGGAGGGTCAAATGATCCTTAGGGTGGGTAGTTTTTCACTCCCTTATAAAAAGCCTGCACAACCAGGGGCTCAGTTGGCTAGTCAACAACCCCCTCTGCATAACTCAGCTGGATCCCCAACTGATCACTAGACTTTGCGATGAATGTCCCCGGCACAGATCACAAAAACAGATGGAGGAGACCCATCATTTGAAGCCCAAAAAAAAACGTGATGTTTATAACCCATCCCCACCCCCCCAAAAGAAACAAATATATAGGGACCATTTTGAGAAATTCAAACGATTTCACCCATTTTTCCCCTATCACCACCTATAGTAATTCTTAAGGAAACATCTTTGTAAACTTGGATTTGCTTAAGATGCTTGGAAACAATGAACATCATTCCCGAAATGGTGGTTTAATGGTGATTTACAAGGAAGATAGCACACAATCACCTTAAACAAATCCAACAAGTAGGGTTTTAACCCCACTTACCCATTCATAAGACCATTCGTAAGGGTGATGACCCCATTTCTTAACTGGTGAAGGCCCACATTGTAAAAAAAACATCGAAAAAACCAGGGGTCATTATAGTACCAACCCCCAAACAGTGCACTATTACCCATAGAATCCATGTATGGAATATTTACCTACATTAGGTGAAAATGGCCACATTCAAGGAGAAATGTAGGTACATATACCATACATGGATCCTATGGGTTATAAGGAAATCCCTCAAAATTACCATGGACTTGCTGCTGGTTTGATCCCCCCCAAAATATTGTTCCCATTTAATCTGGCCAAATGGAATAATATTTCACCAACCTGGATTTCCCTGAAATGTTCGGGGATGTTCCCTTCCAATTCGCTACCTTTTGGGGGCCCAAAACTCGTGTTTTCGGTCGCGATAATTTGACCAGATGACATTGGAACATATGCTTGTTCAATACATACTATACATCTTCAAATGGTAGATGTTCCATTGTTTCATGCTCCCCCCCAAAAAATGGGTCGGTCCAAGTAAAAATGACCCCCTGTAAAAGAGGACCATCCAAAAAGAAGACCCACATCTTCCAACTCCTTCAAGTCACCAGTCAGCTCCAAGAGCACCATGCGCCAAGCTGCGGAACGGGTCGTTGGCGTACACCGGACAGGGGGTTCAAGTTGCCAACCATTCAACCCATATGCAACCCATAGGGACTGGTATATTTACCTACAAAAGAAACCATGGAATTGAAGGCAAATGTAGGTAAATATACCATACATGAAAGGCAAAAAAAAAAGAGATCATGTTGCAAAGTGAAAGGTTAACTTGATTGATTGTTTTAGTTGCTTTTTGGGATGGTTTGACTGGTTTGATTGCTTGTTTTGTGTGGGTGGAGTGGTTTGTTTGGCGTTTTTCGTTGGATGTTGCTTGTTGATTCGTTGTTTGAGATCTTTTGAGATTTTCTGATTGATTTGATTGGTTGTTGAGTGGTGGATTGTTGGTCGGTTGGTTCATCTTGCTCGTGATGCTTGAAGGTTGCTGGTTGGTTCTCTGTTGTTGGTACTAACTAGCTGTTTCTAGTTGCTACTAAGGATTTGAGGAATATGTTTGGAAGCAACCTTAGGCTTCAAACCTGAGTTGTTCATTTGCTCAGGCTTCCAAACATATTTCTCAAATCCTTAGTACCTGTAAATTTGGGGCCTGGAACCTCAATAGCCTGGCTTATTGTTGAGGGACACAAAAACAAACTCTGCAAAAAGCAGGTCCATTCACCCCTCCATTGGAGGGTTCTAGCTGATTCTTAGGCTAATCCACTTTTACAGGGGTCATTACAATACCAACCCAAACAATGGGATATTAAGGGAAAAACCCTCAAGATCATCATACTAGTACATTTGCTGCTTCTTTGATTCCCCAAAATGGGTAATTTAATCATCGCTGCAGTAAACATGCCCAACAAAAAAATGAAATGTCACAAGAGTTTTGAGCACTGTGCCCGAAAAAAATCTGATCTCCATGGACAATTTCGATAATATAACGATTTTTTCATTGGGTTCTTTTACCAACACATATAGAAAAAACCATAAACAACACACATATTCTCTAACAAAGAAAAGAACACAAACAATCTATCACAACACCAATTTTTTTCGCCCCTGCATTTCCTTAATGGTTGAATCCTAACAAGTAAACCAGTATACCCCCTATCACCTCCAAAGGTCCACCAACTGGCCTTCCACGAAGGGTTCAAACAACTCGATGGGCACGGCATAGCCCACATGACGTAAACCTAAGGCCGCGATCTCATCCACCGTGGCACATGGATCCTGAAACACGGGAGAGGATGGCTCAGGGTTTGACGGGTCCCACGATCGAGTCGAACACGGTGGGAAGGGCTTTTCAAACATAGAGGTACTTGGATGTCCCGGGAAGGAAGTGCTGGGATCAAAGGTTCGGATCAGTGGCTTATAACTCCAATATACCCCATTTATAACTGGGTTATAACTCATTTACTAACCATTTAAATTTACGAACTTCCTGGGACATTCAAGTAGGGAAGTGGGGATACACCAGCTAAACCTATCTATTGGTATTCACTATATAAGGTGTACATGGGGTTGATTATTAAGGGCACCATCCCAAGGGTACCACCATTTTCTCTATGATATTAAGTATATATACATTTACTTATATATAGAAATGGGCCAACCCAATATATCTATAATACTTGTTTGTTGGCAAATCACTCACGACGACCATATATACTTCCCATTCTTTGATACCTCCGATGTTGGAAACTTTCATGAACCCCTTGGTGCTAGTTCCTTACGTTAATAAGTTTCGGTCGAAAGTCGAAAGTTTTAAGGGGCTTACTTGTAAACCAACGTATATTTAAAAAAAAACCTTGAATCGCGAACGCATTCTTACTTCTCCAGTGCGACTCGTGCTCTTACGGTCCTTGTAGAGAGCATGCGACAGTTCCATGCCGCGATCGGCAATGTAATTCAATCCTCGGAAGAAGTTGAGTGTGTCCCCTTTTAGTTGGGCAGCATGTGATCATGGGTGAAATATACATAATCATCCCCCACCAAATGTTCAGGTAAGTTTTTGAACAGATTTTGTTTGTTCATCTCAACAACCCCCCCTACAAGCTGACCTACCCTACAAGGTCAAAAATGAGGTAGTTCCACCATTGTCGAAGTTTAATTTTTGAGACACGAAAAATCTTCAATGACTGTCCGGTCTGGATTCAAAACTTGAGGGTTTTCAGTGGGTTACATTTAGAACCCTCGCGATTTACCCACGGCAGGTGTCATTATATTACCAAGCAGTTGGCCCTGGCGTGCCTTCAAACGTCCTGTTGCGAGGACCGCTTTGGCCTCCATCACTGCCTTGCGCCGCGGAGCAGACTCCCTGCTACTCAAAGCCTGGCTGACGGCATCCAAAGCAGAAATCGTGCTCAAAGCATGGTTCTTTCCAAAGTGGGACTCCAACAAGTCGAGCGCCTCAACAGACTTTGTTGTGTGAGCCGTCAGGCAGCCTCGAGCTTGAAGTACTTGGCATGGTCTGCCACGAACTACTCGCCGAAGAGGAACGTCTGTAGAGGATGGCCCTCTTGCGGTTCCTCCGTACATTGCTCGTGATTCGGCGAGAGCCTCGGCGATGGCCGCCTCAAACACTGCTTTGAATGTCGAGCTGCCACTTCCTCCACAGTCGAGCAACGCTACCTGCATGTTGAGGTGATCTATCCGTACTTGATGTTGTCAGTAAAAAGATGTCGGGACAGGAATGATCAGTGATCAGTACCCAGCAAAATTATAAATGAAGGAGTACTCAGCACTATTATAAAGGAAATCCCTCATTTAATTTCATAGATTAGCTGCTGGTTTGATCCCCCCCCAAAAAATGTTCCCAGGAAAGGGACATGTTTTTCACCAGGAGGCATTTACTGTACATAACTTTTGGTGAATTTGATCCCCCGAAAATGTGCTTCACCTTTGCGGGCTTGCCGTGGGTACTTCTTAACAACAAGATGGGCGTGCTGATCGAAACCTGTTGGGTTAGCTCCAAGTTGCTCACTATTGCTGTTCCGGATTTCTACCCGCTAATGAAAATCAACCATTCATCTGGGTATCTTGGTATCCTACATTAACCAAAACCAACCCAAAATCCATGGGAGTATATCAATTGATCACCATGATCCATGAATGGTTTATTTTCTTATTCGATAAATTAGTAGATAAAAAGACCACAATGACATGGATACTATAGGGAAAATTCTATAACTGGAAGAATTTGGGAAGACTATTTCATTTGAGGTCTATGATCAAAAAACCCACCAGTGACATGAACTGACTGAGTCATCCTGGTTGGTTTAAGTTGGGACTTTTACAATGGGTGATAGGTGGTAGGGATTATAGAACCCAGCCAGCGGCAATTCCGCCGCAAATCCTGGCTCTCCGGGAGGCATTGGCAGCAAGGAGGGAGGATTTTCCCCCCCAGACGGCAATATATATATATATATATATTATATATACCTGGTAAATAAGCGGTACATACTTCCAATGAAGGGTGATTACAGTATATACTACCACCCTTGACAAGCACCTGAAAAATCCATTGAGTACATAACTGGGTAGTTTTTGTGCATTCCCCCAAAAAATAACCTGAAACGAACAGCGAGTTTGCCTCTGAAAATAGGCCTAAACGCCTCAGAAGGAAGCCGGATTGTCTTCCAACCATCCAGTTTCAAATTCGAATTTTTAGTTTCATCCCATAAATCTCAGGTAAATCCCGTAAATCATTAGGGAAACCCTAAGGAATCCCATAAACCCCGAGTTTCTTCAGGGGGTTTCGTATGTTTTTCATCCCCATACCCATACCCTACCAGCATCCTCCCAAATGGATCACTGCTCACCTTTGGGATCGAACCTCCTGACTCCTGCCCGTTTCGTTGGTACCTAAAATGGCGGAATCCTCACCCCTATATAAGCTGGAATGTCATTCAGGCTTCAGGGAAAAAACACTCCCCACAAAAATAGCCTTTTAAAGGATCCGAAAGTTTCACGGTTGATCGAAATAAATCCAAAAACATATATAACTGGGTAGTTTTTTATCAACCTATAACCTAGATAACCAGGGGTCCTGTTTTTTCATTGTATGTACAAATCCACCTGTTACGATGCCATGTACTTCGACACCACGGTGATTTTGTAGAGAAACCAACCCATCAAAAACATCATCCACCGCGACAAAGGTACGGGTGGCCGATTGCTTAAAGTATTCTTGTCCACCGGGCGCCAGCTCAAAGAAGATATCATAGACCTGTGATGACTTAAATGGGCGTGAAGGTAAAGGGGTACTCGAGGCATTTCGGAGCCGTGAACATTTCAATAGACTTTAAACCTTTCTCCTATACTATACTAAACAACTATTCATCATGCCCAACACAGTTGATTCAAATCTGCTTTTGGCTGCGTGAAGGGACATTGCAATAAAAACCGCAATAGTCACTCCCTTTTTGATCCATGTCTTCTTTTTACCTGGGGATTATATATTCCCCCTACAACAAGGCAATGTACATATGGTGAGTCATACTGCCAAGGCGATGAGATGACAGCAGTTTTTTCCAAAACCAAACACGTCCTCAAATGAGCAACGGCAACAAAACCTTCATGACATTCCGTGAAATCTTGATTAGTTTATAGGGATTCCCATATTATACACCCCGGAAAATTAACGTGGAACCTACAAAATCACCTGTTTGAAAAGGAACATCATCTTCCAAACCTCCATCATTATCTAGTTGGTGGTTTCAACCCATCTGAAAAATGTTAGTCAAATTGGGAATCTTCCCCAAATTAGGGTCGAAAATAAACAGTATTTGAAACCACCACCTAGCCCGGAAACCTTCAATCAACCCAAACAATCCACTCTCAAGGGTGAAACCTACCTGGAAAAAAACACACCTGAAATTCATGGAAATTGTGTTCCTCTACCACCCACACAGTATTTGTTCCATATAACCAGGCGGGCGGTTATTAAGCCTCCAAAGCTCAAAGGTGCACGTTTCGGAGCCGATCGTTATGCATGGAGGTAGGTTTTGGGGTCCCTATAAATCAAATGGCTGAAAATAAATATCCCACCTAGAAAGTAGATGGCGCAACTCCCATTAGTCTTGGTTTATCATGGCCCCTTGAAAAAACCACCTTTTGGGGGTTTCCTTTCACTACATTTCACTACCGTGTAAATAGGTCACTGAGATTATAACCAATATACATACAGGTTATACATGGAGTTACAACCAACCAAAAAACACCTTATAAACGAGGTAACTGGGGTAATAATGAACCCTACCTATAGAAAGTTATTTCACCCGATTTATAACTGGATCCTGGGCCTACCTTGTATCTCAACAAACCCCGGCCACGCTGCGGGGCTGACACATCGCGGTCCAGGTTATAAAGGACTATCGGATATCCGGGGAAAACGCCAAGGAATGGTTCCTTTTGCCTATCACCTACATTGACATCTAACCCAACAACAAAAATTGCGGCCACAATTCTTTCACAAATGTCGACAGAATGGGTTGCTAATGCTCCATCATCCCTAATCTCAGATTGAAGATAATTTGGGATGTTCCCTCTTCGAGGATTCAATCGTGATGTGGTTAAGTGAAGGTTTATCTTTAGATCCCCTCAAAATTGATATCACCTCCAAAACAAAAAGGAGAACTTCTGTCAGCAGGCGGTTTGGAGATACTTCACGCAGGCTATTGGCATAGGCAGTGCTTTTGGCATCACGGTTTTGGGTATCTTCTCCTCTGACACAAAGTACTTGTCAATCTGGGACAGGCGGCTCCTGGCAAGACTAACCCACACGGGTCTGTGTTCAAGCTGTCTTGCAGCTCAGCATTTTCAGCTCTGAAATGGCCACTTCGACCATCATGGCCTTGGCCTCAGCCTCATCTTGGCCCACTGGGAACATAGGTGACGCCTTCTCCGGTGGGGTTGTTTCATCTGCTTGGGCTTCTGTCATCACTGGAAATGGTGGCCAACTCAAAGGCAACGGTGTGGGGATAGCTTGGTTGGAGCTATACCCTTGTCATGGCAATGCCATCATGGCAATCAAACCACCTCTGTTGGATGGATGGCAAAGGAAAGCACACGTACTGTCCTTCCATATGTTCCATGCCAACCCTTCTCAATCCTGTCACATGTATATCTATATATGGGTGTTTCCAAAAATAATGGTCGAAGGAAGTTTAAATAGAAACTTCCGACAATATGGAGAGTTGAAAAGCAGTAGTAGAGTAGTCAAGTCAGTCGACAGAAGATGCAATAGTCAGAAAGTTAGAAGAAAGAAGATACATCCGCGCCAAATG
>DF240207.1:60144-128993 GCA_000507305.1 Breviolum minutum Mf 1.05b.01
TAATATTATATATATATATATATTGAAAATATATAATCATATGATATGTATATTAATTATATAATTTAGAATTCATAATCTATAATATTTACTTGCGACTATGACCTACTAAAATGTTTCCAAAATTGTACTCTTCGTCCCAGGGATCCTTTGTTGAACAGTCGATCCCCCCCCTCAACTCGGCAAACACTTTATGTTCCCCCGAAAGAAAACGGAAGGTTTAACCTTTCCCAAAGTGGTATATTTACCTACATTTAGTTGATTTTTTGTATATTTGTATAGTAGGTGTAGGCAAATATACCATATATGGATCCTATGGCTTTAGAAGCCTACAAGTTGAACACCCTTAAGCTCAAAAAAGTCCAAACAATCAGTGGCTTTCATACTATCAAAGTTTTTGTAGTTAAGACAAACTAATAAGGGGGAACACTCCAACACAAATATCATTCATCACCTGTCTCATTTTCAATCCTCTCATTTCTACAAATGGTGAAATGGCCCTTACAAATTGGTCGTTTCAAATCAATTGGTTCTCCCCTGGGCCCAACACATTCACACACCCAACTTCACTCAGCCTGCTCTCGAATCTTTTCTGCCAACTCCTCCTCCATCGATCCTGCATCCAACCGATCAGAGATGAGAAGATGTTTCCTCCAATGGTCTCTCAGGAAATCAATGACTTTTCATCGCCCTTGAATGATCCTAGGTCTGCTTTTCCAGACATTTTATAAGAAATAGGGTCTATAAAATATAAAACCGGGATAATTTCCCTATAGAATGACTGATCATAAGCTCTGATCATAAGGCCGGCTATTTCTGGGAGGGGTACGTGGCCCAGCCGGGGGTAGTCTTGACCAGCCACAACTGGGTAGTTTAGGAGGTAATCTGGTTGGTGGATAAACCAACCACTTGAAAAATATTAGTCAAAATGGGAATCTTCGCCAAGTAGGGGTAAAAATAAAACATATTTCAAACCACCACCTATAGTAATTGTAGGCAAATAAACCATACATTGAGCGTCTGGGTCATGTCCCAACTCATTTTGCAACTGACCTTTTTTTCCATCAAAATAAAACACATCCACCATAAAATTTTGGGATGCAAACATTTTCCAACTGAGGATTCCAGATATTCCACCAGGATGACCATCTTCAGGTGAGAGAGGATTGCTACTTAATAACCATGTCCTTGTGACCTAACCGACTTTTCTTCAGCAAAAAAAACGGCACGAACCATCCGATTCATATCATTGATATGACAGCTAAAATCGAAAAATACCTTTGGAATCCCCAAAAAATCGTTGGGAAAAAGGAAGGGTTTTTCAGTTCTACCCTGAGGATCATGGATGACCCTCCCAATGGTTTCGGGTGAACGAACCTGTATTGTGGGGATGTATCGGTCCTCAAAATAGCCAGGCCTTTGGGGGGTCAGGATCCCTACTGGGATGTCCATGGAAGTTTGTAACGATCGTTAGTAAGTTGGCTTGTTTCACCTATTTAGGGGACGTATCCAACCTACTTAATCTACTTATATTGGGGTGAAATAATCTAGTTACTAAGTACCAGCAGGACATCCCAGTAGGGTACTCAACAAAAAACATCTAAAAAACACCCCCTGAACGACAATGAGAAAAAGGTTGTGGCTTCCCATATATGGGTGTTTCCAAAAATAGTGGTACCCCAAAATGGATGGTTTATAATGGAAAACCCTATAAAAATCGATGATTTGGGGGTACCACCATTTTGGGAATCACCCATATAGTACGACTCGGGAATTCCACCGTTTCCCACCCTTCACGGAAGCCGAGTTCGGAGCCTAGAAAGCGACCCAGTAGCCGCTCGCGTGCGCGAGGTTTCTTCAACTCCTGGATGGGTTCAGTTGATGAAGTTGGAACCGCGACTCATAGATGACCCAAAAAAAGATGCGGAAAACTGGATTATACCCTCCAAGGAATTAACATATCCCACCTTGGGGAAAGGGCCAATCATCTTCAAAATGCCATTTTTGGGGGATATGTTAGTTCCCTGGAGGGTATATAACCCGTATACACCCCTGAAAACTAACATGGAACCTGAAAATGATTCGTTTTTCATAGGAATCTCCTCTTCTAGGGGTTCATTTTCAGGTTCCATGTTAGTTTTCGGGGGTGTAAGTGACGTTATAACCCTACTAGAACTAAACCACCAACTAGTCAGTTAACATGCCTAATGCGCCAGTATGTCAGTATGTGCTTTTCAAAAACTCTATTGCTGATGAAGTATAGTAAAAAGGTGTCTCAGATATTCCCCGGATATACTTTTGTTTAGATTCTACGAGACCTTCTAACCTTGACTTCTATTTTTTTAGATTGGTGTTTTATGATATCACCATCTAGCTCCCCCCAAAAAACGACCATTTTTTGTATGTTTTTGGGTTCGACAACTGATGGTCGTCCCCTGTATGACACACCAACTGAGTTTGCGTCGGTGAAAAAAAGTTCTCTACAAATTTGAACCCAGTTGAAAAAAGTTACTGTAGTCAAATGGGATCATGTCGTCAAGTCAAGTAGGGGTAAAAATAACACATATTTGAAACCAGCACCCAGCTAAAGAGTTTGGTTTTGTTTCTTTTCAACTTCGAAGTTCAAGCAATGGAAGCCATCGAGCGGCAAGCAATGGCCATGAACTTCTAGAGTGGGTTGAACATGAGTTCCTTACAATACAATCCTATTACTCATAGGATCCATGGGACTGGTATATTTATTTACATTCACTTGAATTTTGTGGTAAATGTAGATAATATACCATACATGGATCCTATATAACACAACAGGGAAGACTACTGCAAACATTCATTATCAGCCTTCTAAATAGGTTGATTTGTATCCGCAAAGAGGTGATGTTTTACCAATCCATACTAACTAATATAGTTACCAAACTTCCATTGAGAAAAAATCCGACAAGTAATGAAGTACCAGGTGATTCAAAGTGACCTTTTCATCCCCCAGTTGGAGGTCACTTAATCATTGAAAAGGGTCACGTTTTCACGTTTTCACCATCCCAAAAAGGTCACCAGCAGAATTGCCAGGTACTGTATACTACAACCACCAACATGTTTTAGTTGGCCTACCCACCCTTTGAATCCTTGCGGAGTAAGCGTTCCACAGTACTCCAAAGCCAATTCCAAGCTTCTTCATACGGAGGACCCCATTCCTGCCAGTTGAACATCTGGTGTTGGGGCATCTCCAGCCGAAGGTTGGACCACAATGCAGTTACCAACCCTCTTCTACTTGGTGGTTTCAACAGATTTGAAAACATATTAGTCAAATTGGATCATCTTCTCCCAAATAAATGGTGAAAATAACAAATATTTGAAGTTTCACCACCTAGTCTTTGTGGTTGTAATTTTCTTCCATAACTTTTTTTCATCACTTAAAGGGGAGACTTTGAGGCTGGACAAGAGTTACACACTTGTAAAACTCGCCTCGAGTTCATATCCCACCAATTGGAAAAGGACACCCGCATCTTCCCAAGTACCCTCGGATCTGTTAGTTTCTGGCAGATTTTTTTTTTGAAAATCACTCAGTGATTGGTAGCTAGGGTGATTCTGATGGATGATTCATCCAACCACCACTTGGGATGCATCAAACCCGAGCTAGATACTGAAAAAAACGCTATCAACAAAATCAACATCAACACTTTCACTCCTTTACTTTCGGGATTCTTTATTTGGGGAGGGGTGTTTTTGTCTGTTTCTATGGTCCAAAGAATCTTCCCTAAGGTTTTCCTAGAATTTCCCAAAGGATGACTTTGTTCAATAAAAATACTCCCGATGTTTTTTCAGTTTGTCCCTCAAAAATGATGACCCCGGTGCCAAGACTTGGAACGATTTGACATACGACTATTTTTAGATGCTTGAAAAACATCTGGCCCAAATACAGTAGTTGATAAGTAAAATGTCCCATGATTTACAATGGTTTTAATTAATAGTTTCTTTAAAGATGATATCTTTATTCTGCACCTGCAATATTTTATGCACATACTGTTGATAAAGGTAAAGCACCCATGATGTATAGAGTTTTACATATGTGTGTATATTACCAGTAGAGCCGCACGAGGCGGTGGTGGAAGTTTCAAGAATAGGAAACGTATAGGAGAGATTGGTTGTTGTGAATCACGGATGACAAAGCGAAAACACTGATGGATCTGACTAACTGCCGAACTGTCTAACTGATTAACTGACTAACTGGCTAGTTAGTTAGTTAGTTAGTTAGTTAGCTAGCTAGTTAGTTAGTTAGTTAGTTAGTTAGTTAGCTAATGAGTTAGTTAGTTAGCTAGTTAGTTAATTAGCTAGTTTGCTAGCTAGTTAGTTAGTGAGTGAGTTAGTTAGTTAGCTAGTTAGTTAATTAGTTAGTTTGCTAGCTAGGTAGTTAGTGAGCGAGTGAGTGAGTGAGTGAGTGAGTGAGTTAAGTAGTTAGTTAGTTAGATGGCTAATTAGTTAGTTAGTTAGTTAGTTAGTTAGTCAGTTAGTTAGTTAGTTAGCTAGTTAGTTTGTGAGTTTGGTAGTATGTTAGTTAGCTGCCTAATGAGTTAGTTAGTTAGCTAGCTAGCTAGTTAGTGAGGTAGTTAGTTAGTTAGTTAGTTTGTTTGTTAGTTAGTTAGTTAGTCAGTGAGTTAGTTAGTTAGTTAGTTACTTAGATAGTTAGTTCGGTAGCGAGTCAGTTAGAAACCTCTCAAAATGGTGCAAAAAGCAGGTGTTTTGCACATTTTGACTTACAAATGTGCTTCGCGCCACAGCGGCGTGCCATTTTTGGACATCGGAACTTCAAAAAGCGGCCCAAGAATGTGGTGTTTTACACATTTTGACTTACAAGTGTGCTTCGCGCCACAGCCGCGTGCCATTTTTGAACATCGGAACTTCCAAAATGGCTCCGACAATGAGGTGTTTTGTGCATTTTCACTTGCAAATGTGCTTCGCGCCACAGCCGCGTGCCATTTTTGAACATCGCAACTTCCAAAATGGCTCCGACAATGAGGTGTTTTGTGCATTTTCACCTGGAAATGTGCTTCGCGCCACAGCGGCGTGCCATTTTTGAACATCGCAACTTCCAAAATGGCTCCGCCAATGTGGTGTTTTGTGCATTTTGACTTGCAAATGTGCTTCGCGCCACAGCCGCGTGCCATTTTTGAACATCGCAACTTCCAAAATGGCTCCGACAATGAGGTGTTTTGTGCATTTTCACCTGGAAATGTGCTTCGCGCCACAGCGGCGTGCCATTTTTGAACATCGCAACTTCCAAAATGGCTCCGCGAATGTGGTGTTTTGCACATTTTGACTTGCAAATGTTCTTCGCGCCACAGCGGCGTGCCATTTTTCACCTGTCTGCCAGAACAGCTACCTCCGCACCCGCCGCTTTAGCGAGGCTACTTTTCGAACATCAGGAACCACGAATCTTTGAAAAAACACAGCCGACTCGCGACGTCCCTAACATTTTTCACACGTGTACCTTCTTTCAAGTGACTCTACACGCGTGTGTATCTCCTTTCTGCTGACTTGACATCTGTTGTCTGTTTGACACCTCTACTCTGCTTTTCAACTCTGCATATTGTCGGAAGTTAGACTTCTAAACTTCCTTCGATAAATATCAAGCAATGAACACCTGGATTCCTTCTTGCATCAAGCTTGTGTACCTGATACTTTTGTTCCTTCTCAACATTCGAAGATTTCAACCCCAACCATGCTTGTCAAAGATGGACATCTTCTTTTAAATGGAGGTTGAAAGTAAACATCTTTGAAACCACCACTTAGTAACTGGTGTATTTTTGACGCACTTTGTAAATTGTATACTTAGATTAGAGTGAGTCATACCCCAGTTACCATCACCATTTCTATAAAACCCATAGGATCCATGTATAAAAAGATGCACCTACATTTGGCCCATAAATCTAAGCCACATCTATAGGAAAAAGTCCCACGGAGTATATGGGAGATACATACATGGGATATACTAATATGGAATCCGTATTAATGGGTATCTATCTACCATGTGATATCGGGGGAGCGATTTGGAGGCACGATGATGTATTTTCCGATCCTAAATGAGGAGCGTTTTTACAACCCAAGAATTCTCCAAATCACAGGGTATACTGGGATGTCCATGGAAATTAGTAACGATCGTTAGTAAGTTGGGTTATTTCACCTATTTAGGGGACGTATCCGACCTACTTATATTGGGGTGAAATAATCTAGTTACTAAGTACCATGGACATCCAAGTAGCCACTACTGATTTGATCATTCCGTTTTTTGATCAGGGGGAAAAAGACATCCCAATCCAGTTTTTTGATCATCCCCAAACACGAAGGGAAAAACTCATGGAAGTCACTTTTCGCCATCGCCTCTGGAAATAAGGATCGCAATGTCGATAGCATCACCGCCTTGGGAAACATAGCCGCGACCCGGTTGGCATCCAGCAAACAACATCGAAAATAGAAACATGTAAGGCCCCAAGCCATACAGCATCACATCTATATCTTAATTAATTACGCACAATTCTTTGTTAAAGTCATTTGACATCAACTTATACGAAAGCAACGACCAAACAAATGCACTTTTTCGGAGGGAAGCCCCAATAGTTGCTTGTTTGATCCCCCCAAACCAGGGTAATTTAATGACACCTGTTACACCTGTTTCCGACATACTCTGTGTATAGGGAAGGACTTTTCTTAAAAAGAAGCCCTTTGTTGGAGATGAATCATTATTCCACTAGTTGGTGGTTGGTTCACCAACCCTTTTGAAACATATGCAACCGTCAAATTGGATTCCATTTCCCCAGGCTTCGGGGTGAAATGGGGTGAAAATGTCGAAAATCTTTGAGTTGCCACCACTTAGTTCTACATCAAAAAACAAAACTGGCTGCGTACTCTGCCGCAGTGACCTCCATAAACATTGATGTGTTTCTGTCTTGATTTGACCAATCCGTGGTAGAAAGATTGGGGGAGCAGCAGAATCTATAGGAGCTCGGGATCTGCAGTACAAGATCGTTCTTCTTCTAATCATCGCTTATATAGTTGGTAAATTCATGAATGCGACAGTTTGTTCTCTCACTTAGCCAATGCAACCCTGAAATACAAGTTTGAACTTTATTTTCCCTACTCAATATGTAATCCCAAAAAGCTTAAAGTTTAGCCATTTGCCAAGTAAGTTCTTTTCTCACCAACTGTTTTTTGAAGGACGAATTCCACCTGAGTGATACATTTCCATGCCACATTTGACGCTCGCAGCTCGCAGCGTGAGGGGCCATCTTTGAAGTCCAAACTGTCCCTTAAAACCCTTCAAGAACTCTTTGCCGAGAAGTATAGTAGGTAAAGGATGGAAAAGAATGGAAAAGGCAAACGGAGACTAAAACCGTTAAATGTCCCAACTCGTACTAGTGTGTCCATGGAAGTCAGTAACTTGGTTTGTTTCACCTATTTACGGGACGTATCCAACCTACTTATATAGGGGTGAAAAAATCCATTTACTAAGTACCATTTAGTAATGCCTCCAACCAAAGACATCATTTAATGTCGGGTAGCGATCAACAAAGAGGGAAGTAAGCCAACTTTTTTCAGTGCTGATTGCGTTTTGGTGGGGAGGGTTTTTAATCACAACCCCCACCTTAGAACCTCAAAATATCAAACATGTCCTTCCTTTTTCTTATAACAAAAAACGAGTTGGTGGTTTCAACCCCCCTTTGAAAGACATCATCATTCAAAATATGTCAAACATTTGGATTCATTTCCCCCCAAAAAACGCCAGGTGAACATTTCTTCAGAGATTTTCAACATTGAAACCACCAGACCCATCAGACGCCAAAAACTATCACCCACTTGAATAAATCTTCACCTAGGGTTACCTCGTGTACCATTTTATTTTTGCCACTGGATCGCTGGGTTTTAGGGGTTTTCCAGTTGATGGAAATTTATTTCCGCATCGGCTGTTTTTCCAGGCAGTTAAATATTTTGGGAACTCCGTTTGTTTCGTCCACCTAGACATAAACGAAGCCCGAAACCGAACAAACAAAAACCCAACTGAGGTGTCTTCACCTTGAAGTTGCTGAATTTCACCTGGCGATAGGGTCAAAATGCAGGCGAAACAAGACCCATACCCATAACATCTGGCCAAATGGAATAATATTTCACCAACCTAGGTTTCCCTGAAAGAAGGGGATTTCCCTTAAACCAACATTTGGGGTGAGGTCGTGTGAGGTCGTTATAATTTGACCAGATAGGATCCACGGGATGACGGTTTATTTACCTACATGAAGGGTTGTGATTTTTATGACTAAATTAGCAGTTAAATATATACGTACAATACATTGATGGATAGGATCTTTTTACGCCATCTTCCTCATGTGATGTTTTCAAATGAAGATCATCATTGAAACCAGGTATTTCAAGGTCCAATATAGGTAGGATGTATATGATAGTCACCAAAGTCTTCATTGTACCTAAGTTGGAGGTATGCCTTATAAAACGATTTTGTTTCTTTTCTTGGTGGGGAGTCCCTTATAATAGAGCTTCCATCACTGTACCTCCATGTTAGGTACCTGACAATGTTGGCAAGATAGTAAGTGGTGTTTGCATCACTGTTGAAAGCAACTGATCACATGGTCACAAGCTAGAAAACTTGCAACAAATCGTTGCCCTATGGTTGTCTGGTCAAATATCCCATATCATCTATGGAACTGGAACAGGTATATCTATCTGGCCAACTTGCAAATTTTCACCAAACTAGATTTCCCTGAAATAAGGGGATTTCCTGAAACCTCACCCAAAGCTCGTGTGAGGTCGCTATGATTTGAGCTGTTGAAGATGATTCTCCTTATCCGAAGGTAGAATATGTTAGTTTTGTGGAGGATACCAACATTGATGAGGAAACTTAGCCATCCATGTAACAACCAAGGGCTAGAAAAATTCCCATGATCTCATGACATCTGAGAAAACAACATCCAAGGAACTCACCTTCACCAATATAAAAGATATAAATAAAGGCCCTTTTAAAGGATTCGTTTTCACTACCCATAGGCCCCATGTAGGGTGTATTTACCTACATGTATGGTTGGTTTTTGATAGTAATTTAGTAAGTAAATAAGGTAAATATACCATCCAAAAATGGATGGTATGGGCTGTCCGTCCATTTACCACACGTTTTCGTCCCTCAAAACCGTGTGCTTCACCTCCCCGCGAATCTTCGCGATGCGCAGGGAGACAATGTCGCATTCCACCTACCATGGGGCCCATAGGGCCCAACAAACCGGCGTTTCAAGGATTACAATCCCAGCTACTACACTTGTAAGGCCATCTATAAGGTGCTATAAATAAGTAACCGGGGTCAACAAAAACCTACTTAAAGTATGTTAAAGTGTGGTTATAACACCATTTTATGACTGTTTTTGGGCTCATCTTGCATCGCAGCTTTTACGTTTTGCTCAAAGGAACAACGAGGGCATTGTTTTGGGTGGCTCCCACGAAAAGCCAGCAGGGTCACCGTTAAAAACCCAGCAACTCCAAAAACGGCGGTGGTAGATTTGGCCCGGTTTTTCAAGCCGCCAAACACCCTGGGAATTCACCAATATTTTTTCATACTGCTTGGTACCATCTGCGGCGGATTGTTTCCGAACATGTTTTTTTGGGACAAATTGGTAACCTTGAAAATTTGGGAGAGAAAGACATCAATTTTTCAGGTGCAGATTTGATTTTGATTTCATGGCAAATTCAATTTGGACTGAAGACATCAAATATGACTATTTGATACTATTTGAAGTCCCAGAAATTCTGAGGAAAATTGTCAGATATGTCTATTTTTTGTTAATCATGGATTTGAGAGTTTTGTTAAGGGGATTTCTGTGGAGGAATGTTATGATATTTGCTTTAATCAAATCTCTCGATTTCTCACCCAGGAATGTCCAACGAAAACCATCTGGGCAAATTACAGTAGTATAATTCCTACACCAGACTTAAGAGGATTTTCAGGGGATCTTCCTTACTCAAGCACACTTTAAGGGATTCCCAACTGGCGGGAAAACCAGCAGGAACTGGTCCTTATAATTTGTCCAGAATGTTCATTCCAACTCCCGATGCTAACTTGCTGAGACTTTCAAACCTTGTCTACCTCTAGCCTTCGTAATGAGGCGGAGGGGTAACAAAGAACCCTACGATCGGGTGGACCCTGCTGGAAGTGATCGGTTCACGATCGTGAAAGGAATCGTTGGTTTATTTCACCTATGGACATATCTAACCTACTTCTATTGCAGGGGTTCAGAAATCCATTTACTAAGTATCATGGACATCACAGTAGGGTTAACTAGGGAACCTTAGGGAAACCACGAGGAAACCATGAGAGATCCACCCTTCTTGATCTGGTGCCTGGATGATAAGTAAGTCCCCAAGTCCCCAAGACCTGGGGTGGTTGGACCCCTTCCTTACACGGTCTAACTTCATGGCGGTAATAAATGGGGGTGATCCTAACTACTTACCAACTGGGATGATCGGATCCAAGCATTTGAACAATATGCCCATATCAAATTGGATTTCATGGATTTCCTCAGTTTTTGGTGGTTATTTCAACAAATCTTTGAAACCACCAAACTCCATAAAACAGTCTTTGACTTAGTAGGGTGTTGCACCAATTTCTTTTCTTGGTGTGTAAGTTATATTCCTGCAAAATCCTCCAAGTAGGCAAACAAGTCATGACTAACCATGGTTCTTAACCACTGAACCTAACTGGGATGACCCTCCAAGCACACCATCCCCCAACGTTCCCACCATCGGTTTTTTGAAACCGCCCCCGTTTTCACCTGCAAACGGCTCGCTTGCGAGATACAACGCACCATGGCATCGAAGGAATCCAGGACCTGAAACATATGGGTGTTTCCAAAAATAGGGGTACCCCAAAATGGATGGTTTATAATGGAAGACCCTATTAAAATGGATGATTTGGGGGTACCACTATTTTCGGAAACACCCATATGTTGAAAGGCAATTATTGCATGCGTCACCGTGGTAACAACGACTTTTTTCCATAGGATCAATGTCTGCTGGGCAAATGAATTACCGTACTGTTAACTTTGGTGGTTGGTTTCAACCCATCTGAAAAACATTAGTCAAATTGGATTCCATTTCCCCAAGTATGGTTGAAAATCAAAAAATATTTGGAAACCATAAATGTAAATTTGCCACCTACCCCAAACTTCGGGGAGGGGCCCGGGTATACACCTTGCTCCGGTGAGAAAGCTCTCACCATCCCATCCCCCCGAAACGCCGCGAAACCCCACAGTTACCCATCGGGTCTCGGCCTCATACATCCAATCTTGCTTGGCCACACCCATGACCGCCGCATTGAAACGAAACATGGCACCAAAGTTCCGGGGAATGGCCTCTCCCGGGGTAACGAACAGCCCTCCCGTACCAAACGAACAGCGAGGCCTCCCGGGGGTTTTTTACCCGAAGCCTAAAACACATCAACAGCGAATGGGTTTGTTTGCCCCTGAAAAATCGGCCATCTCGGCCTCAAAAAGGAAATGAGATTTCATCCTCCAACCATCAATTTTTCAGGGGAGTTTGCTGTTAGTTTCAGGGAGGGTAGCACATGTCAAACTTCAAACCACAGTTTCAGGGAGGCCTGGGATGCTTAAAAAAAAACAGATGCGCCAGGAAAAAAACCCGGCCCATGAAAGCCTGCTTGTCTAATAGGGATCCTTATGGTTTATGAAATAATCCCCATATAGTCGTTGTTTAGTACAATCCCCTATATACCCTAAACAACTAGTAACTATAGGGGCCCTTTTTTCATGGATTGGAATCAAACAGCCGGTAAAATGCTGAAGGATTTGGAAGAAGGATTCTCTTGATATTCATGATATGTTGATCTGGTTGGTGGTTGAACCAACCCATCCGAAAAATATGCTCGTCAACTTTGATCATTTCCCCAAGTAGGGTTGAACATTAAAAAATGAAACCACCACCCAGTGATGGAGTTCCCAATGATCTTTTTCCAAGGTAAGAGATTGAAGTCGATTTTTTTGGGTAAATCATCTGCACTGCATATGTTCTTGAGGAATTGAACAAGGTGGAAATGATGGAAAACCCTCCGGCAAACAAACATGGCTGGCTGGAAAATCCCCATCNGCTGGAATCATTTTGGTCACTGGTTACTTGCCTGATGATCAGTTGGATGGCTGTAGCAACAGGCATGATTTGACGCCCAGCCGCGGCCACTGAAAACCATGGTGGTTGGATATAAAGATGTATAAATATGTACCATGAGACCCCAACACCATGAAAAATCAAGGTTTTGGCCACCTAAAAACCCCGGTTATTCTTTACCTAAACAACAACCTCTAAAAATGGCAGGTTTTTTTCGGGGCCCAATGGTATACATGTCATATCTATCATCCCAGGTTGGAGGGTTTCGGAAAGAGGCATTGACGATGGAAAAGTTTGAATCACTGGGCAAATCACCATAAGACTATAATTCCTAAACCAGAATTAAGGGGTATTTTGGGAGGAATTCCGTTCTTTTAAACCACAAATTTGTGGTGACCTCGGCCGAGGTCGCTATGATTTACCCAGAATCATGCTTATCACCCACTGAAACCAAGGTGTGATGATCACCCAGGTATTAAGTAACAAGCGGGATAAACTTTTAACCTTGCATCCCAGGGTGATGAAAGTCCCAATGTCTAAATCAGGGGATAGATTCGATGGATGTACCCTGATCCCTACGTGGGCCCCCCATGGGAAATCCCTAGATGAGCCCTGTATAGTTGGTACTTGAATAAAGACGCTAGCCCCACCTGAGAAGCACTCATTTGAGTTTAAACCAAACATCCTGGTAGTTTCCCTGCCAAAGTCAAGTACAGTCGAGTAGTGTTCATACTAAATTATTTAATGGTACTGTATTACTGTCTTTGCATTAACAGGGTTGATAATCGATTTACAGAATTGGACAAAATCATGATCCCTACAAGCCTTCAAGAATGAAGGATCTTAAACAAATCCTTCTATAAAAGAAAACAACACTTTACAAACATACACACAAACACAAACAAACACTTCAACACTTCATTCGATGGTCTTTTTGAAAACATGTGCCAGAAAATGCGTTTTGTTTAACACCGGGGTTGTTGAATCGTCACAACACAAAAACTCCCATGACATTCGAAGACCATTTCTCTCGCAATGAGTTGGTGATTCATACCGGCTCCAACTCACCACTTGAGGGAACGGTCGTTGAAATCTCATTTCTTGTAACAAGGGTTTTAAATATACCATCCCAAAACGGTGGTTAGCCTTTGGGGATTTCTGGCTGCCATCAACTGTATTGCTGTTGGATTCATTGAGGTCATCATCCCAAAAGGAAATGAATCTTCCACCATCCATTTTCAGGTGCGAACTGTTAGTTTCAGGGAGGGTACTAACTTCCCTTCCGGGACACCCCCGTGACATGATGAACATCACCAACCAACCAACCAAGCCGTGGGCCTGATAGCCTTCCTTGCCACCGGAGGAAACGGTTGACACAAACCACTGGACATGATGGTTGATATGGTTGGTGGTTGAACCAACCCATTTGAAAAATATGTCATCGACCGTTCCCTCAACTAGAATTCCCATCATACCCAAGCTTCATCAACCAATGATAAATTGCTGATTCCCAATGAGATAAAGCAATGAGATACCCTCCAGGGAACGGATCACATATCCCCCATAAAATGGCATTTTGAGTCGATGATTTTCCGAACTTCCCGTTTGGTGGGATATGTTAATTCCCTGGAGGGTTGTCAAATTGGAAATCTTCCCAAAGGTTCGGGGTGAACATAAACATAGAAATGATGGTCTTATACTTATGTAGATGCGATGCATATCAGGCAGTACTTATTTAGAATCCCCTAAATATTTGGGTAATATTTGGATGTCCGAATGTTGTAGGTTGCATTCTGTTGATATTGTTTTTTGGTGCAGCAAATATGCATCATATGACCATTAAATGATATCTGATGATGCTAAAGATTACATATTGTCTTAGAATGTGGTTGGCACGGCTACACTACCAATTGAATGAGTACACTCCACTAGCTCTAAGCTAATGTACTCTAAAACATGCATATGACGTGCAATCTTGGAGTAATTTCAACTAACCCTAAGTGATCTACTCTAAAAGATGACTCAAACTTTAGAGCATATTGTCGCCTTACTCCATCAAATCCTCCTTCAACCAATCCCATTCCAAAGACTTGCCAAAAGGAGGTTTTGGCTTAGGGCATAAAATTGAAACACCTCATTTTTTCACATTTTTTCATCACGTTCAAAGGTATTTATAGTCAAACTCTTCACAAACTTGGTCAACCACGTAGCCACTCCTATTGTGAACCAGGGTTTAAAAGCATGGCCCAAAATATCATTCGAACTTCGTCCCATTTCATCCATCACCAGAAACATCCAGGCGAATACCTTCTGAGCTCATCCCGGTATGTTGTTTGGGGGTTTATTGTCAGACCTTCTCAGCAGGTGGCCCTGGATGTCTACCCGAATGTCCCATGAAGTTAGGATCAATGGTTAGTAAATGGGCTTTTTACCTACTACTTATATAAATGGGGTATATTGGGGTCTGCTAACCCACTTATCCGAAACCATTGATCCTAACTTCCTTTCCGGGACATCCAAGGAGGGTCATGGATGCATGTGTGTTTGGCTGCGTTGTCCTTCCGTTTCCCTCCCTCCTCCCCGGCCTCAATCGCCTTGAGTTCCGCATCTCCTTCCTCCACAGCGGTGGCGGAACCGCGTGCCGAACCGTTGTTGCTGCGCGCTTTCGAGGGGCCGAAGAACCTGTGTGCGTTTTCGGGGAGGTAAGAACCTCAGAAAATCCAACAAATTCCGTGGGCCCCAACCACTGAATGGGACTTGTATATGTACCATTTTCATTTTCAGTGTTTTGGATAGTTGGTCTTACTGGTGCTACCATTGTGGTTTATGGTAAATGTAGGTAAAGAAAGCATACATTGGATGTTATCGCTATTGGTAGATTCAGAGGATCAACGACAAATTTCGAACAAAAATCGGCACAAAACAACAAGGTGGGTCGCTGTGTAAATTTTCATAGATTACTTCGCGACCATTCTGGAAAAGTACCTTTGGACCCAACAAACCCATGGAAAAATGAAGGTTTTAAGGCCTAAACAATATGGGTGAAATAATCCCTAAAAATGCGTTGGTTGTGGGTTCCCATGGTAGTTACCTGTGAGATACTAATCTGTTAAACAGTCCCCCATAGGATCCATGAGGTAAATATTTCGGTACAGTACAAGCATCTGAACCCTTCAAAGACCTCCTTTTGAGGTAAAAAAATACCGCCGGTTTCAGGGTCATGAGTTTTTCCAGCTCTCCTAGCCCTACAAGGTAGGCCCCAACCAGGTATAAATGGGGTTATGACCCTGTAAGTAGGGTTATAACCTCAGTTATATACCCATTTAAAAAGGCCATTTATAGGGGCCCCATGTCACTCCATTTATACCGATCGTTTTCGTGCCCACCTTGTACACATCCACATACCTTCTCGAGGTGAACCATATATGCTTACTAAGGCATATGTTTGTTGAAGCGGTCCCCCTTCACATCTTCTGATGTGTTTGGATGTAGAGTTCGCAAAATCGGCTTTATGATCAAACACATCAAGAGAAAAACAACTTCCCAAAAGACATATATCTTCTAACTAACCATCACGAGTGTTGTTGAGGCATTTTGCCCAAAAAAACACACCAAAAACACCTCAAATGTTTCACTGCATTTTCACTGAGGTTTGGGGGGTTAAAAAAAATCCCAACATATCTTTTCTTCAACGCCAAGTCAATCAAGTCAAGACGAATCAGGTGGAAAACATCTCTCAAAACCCTTAGGATCAACTCGAAGGGGGGAAGCTGGTTGTTCAGTTATCTGGCCAAATTATTATACACCCTGGAAGATTTTCACGGCAGGAACCTACAGCCACCACCCATGAAAAGAAAGGAAAATGATCTGAACCAAACCTCCAGGGAATTATGTGAACAAGCCGTTCATCTTCAGGGGGTATGTCACCAACTTAGATTTTCCTGAAATAAGATTGCCTTCGGGGGGGGTGAAAAATGAATGTTATATGCTACCTATCACCTTTTATGGGAACCAGAAACAACCATTGATATAATATTGTCACCAACAGGAGTGAGGAGAAACAAATGCGAGAAGAAATGATCTTTCTTGCTTTTAGAGCAAAACGCCACTGTCCTCTTTCGAGGAAAGTCAGAAAGCGCCGAGGCTCTCAGTGCCAGAATTCTACCTTTGGGATCCTTAACGAAAGCCGCCTCTCCTCCTTCTTTTAGAGTCAAGTCAGTGAGCTTTTCCAAAACCTCGCCTTGCAAGATTTCCACCTTGTCGTCGCCAACATCAAGGAGAGCCATGGAGGCAAGCTGATTGTGCAAATGTTTCAGCTTGGTGTGTGCGATATGGAACAGTCTGCTTTCCTCCAGCAAGCTGGGCGGCAGGCAAACACGCATGTTGCATGTGCCTCTACTTGACCAAGAACTTTTTGTCACATATTGGTGGGTAGAAACTGATTGAGGATTGCTTGGCGTAGCACACGTTTGAACGAAGTGTCCATCATTCTGTTTTCTGTAGAAGATCTTTTCGATCTGTGGTGTGCTGCCAACCTTGGCTGTTATGTTAGTAGCCATGATCTCATCTTCAGCGTCCATCTTCTCGTTATCCTCGCGCGGACTTCTTGGTCGCTTTCGGCTACCTGAACTCTCTTGAGATGGCATAGTGTGAAAAGCCTTTCGAACAGCGTGTCTTCAGGTGAAATGAGGAACAGGGAATTTTTGTCGCTTTTAGATCTTGCGCCAAAATGTCGCAACTCCCCCAAAAGAAATATATCTTCTAACCAGCACGAGTGTTGTTGAGGCATTTTGCCAAAAAAACACACCAAGAACACCTCAAATGTTTCACTGCATTTCCCCTGAGGTTTGGGGGGTTAAAAAAAATCCCAACATATCTTTTCTTCAACGCCAAGTCAATCAAGTCATGACGAATCAGGTGGAAAAACATCTCTCAAAAACCCTGATGATCAACTCTAAGGGGCGAAGCTGGTTGTTCAGTTCTCTGGCCAAATCATATCTACCCTAAGGATCCTGACCCCTCAAAGGCCTGGCTATTTTGAGGACCCGATCCCTAGAATACAGGTTCAAACCCTTCCATTGGAGGGTCAAATGATCCTTAGGGTATATAATATTGCACCAACCCTACGACTCATGGGATCTCAAGTCACTGGTGGGAACTGGAGATCCAAAAGAACCCTGCGAAAAACTGGTTCTTTTCTCGCTCTTCTTTGGAGGGTCCGATGCTTCTTAGGGAACTTAGATTTCCCTGAAATTAGATCATTTCCCTGATTTCCATTCCTTGGCTACCTCTTGGGGGCCCAAAACTCATGTGAGGTCGCTATGATTTGACCACAGTTATAAGGAATACCCTCCCTGAAAGTAACAGTTCGCACCTGCCAGGAAGCCCTCCCAAGAGGAAAGCAGTCTTGGAATCATCCATTATCAGGTGCAAGCTGTTAGTTTCAGGGAGTAGGAACCCTGAAAAAAAACTGCCAAATTTGAAGGAACATCGAACCCAAATTCCTTCATTTTTCAGGAGTCCTTCGGATGTATATTCCAATTCCATCAAGCTAAACTTGTCGGAAAAACCTTCAACTATTAGACACATGTGCTACAAGTCTTAACTCACATTCTTTCCATATGGATGTTTCCGAAAACAATGGTATCCCCAAATCATCCATTTTAAATAGTGTTTTCCATTATTTTCACCATCCCTTTTGGGGGTTTTCCCCCTAATTTTTGGAAACATCCATATAATTGGGGAAAACCCGTCGTTCAAAGGAGGGGGCCCGACCCTGGCATCATCCCTTCTGGCACCTTGCACAGCAAGTCGTAGAAACGGAAATCTCACTGGCACCTTAGGTGAACCCCCCAGGAGCCACGGGTATGGTAATGGGTATAAAAATGGTATTTCATCTGGTTGGTGGTTGGTTCACCAATCCATTTGAAAAATATGCTCGTCAAATTGGATCATGAAACCCCAAGGTTCGAGGTAAAAATAAGAAATATTTGAGTTGCCACCACCTAGTCATGGTATTTTCCCATACCATCCCATGGTTGCCGGGTATATTTAGCTACATATATTTAGTTGATTTTTCATTCATGGTTTTCATGTAGCTAAATATACACTTACCCCATGGATGATATGGTATTTGAACCCCCCAAAAAACATATCTTGATAAGACATTCATACAGGGGTCACAAACAAAACATCTTCTCACCAGGTACTGTTGATGGAAGAAATCCTGCACCACCTGGAATGCTTAAAAGTTAAAACAAAACCCTATAAATAATAGGATAATCATCATCCTTGGTGGTGCAAGATTTTGTCCACCAACAGTATGACTGGAGGATTTAAGATGTCCAGGATGTGTTACCATCTTTCCTGCCCTTCCCATCACCAGACATGTCAGGTACCTAAAATGGAGGTACTCACCTATATAAGCTGTATGTAAGGCTTATGTAAGGGAAAACCCATCCCAAAATGGCCTTATAAGGTTCAGTACCTCCATTTTAGGTACCTGAAACTCCTGGTGATCCCAGGTGTGCACCTTTGGTCATCCCATCTTCTGAGTCCTCCTCTACCACCTCTTCATGGATCTCCTGGCCACAAACAAAATACCATCGGATGCATCCATCTTTATGGCTAATCAACCAACCCCCCCCTAAGGGGTTTAATAAGGCCTTAGTAAGGGAAACCAATGGTTAAGAAACCCTTAGGGGTGGGTAACCCCCAACTTGTATGTCTTAGTTTGGCATAGTTTGGCTATGTCCTGTTACGTTTTGAACTGTAGTTCTCTCAGCTATATTTCATCATCCACGGACCGGAAATCATCTGCACAAACAACATCAGAACGACGGCTGTAGAACTGTTTACGGAATAAAAATCCCACTACCACTGTGTGAGGGACACCAGCTAACATGGTGCGAAATCGTTTCTATGAGGGACGAACCTGCCTTTGGGTTAAATGAAAACCCCATGTCTTCATCCAGGTGGGAAGTGAACATCGTCTCTTAAATGTTTTATGTGGTTCAAGCACCGAACATATTCCCCAAATGGTGATTAATTTTCTTGTAGAAAGGTATATACCTGAACAAAAACATGGTAGCGGTGTGAAGCCGTCTCTTCTCTGAACCTATCCTCATCTGCCATCAGGTCAAGCTGTCTCGGAAAGCTCCCCAATCCTTTCCTTTCGCATCTAAGAGAAACCTCCGCCCAAAAACATGGGTACCACTTGGATGTGCCAGGAATATTTTGAGAGGTTAGTAAGTGGGTTATAACCCCAATATGCTTCATTTATAAGTAAGCTGAAACCCATTTACTAAGCAAACCATTTACTAACTTCATAAAACATCCAAGCACACCTGAAGTTTGCGTACCAAACTGCCAAAAGACATCAAAAAAATCCTTTTCTGCTTTGTGACACTTCTACCCACCATGTTTTTTTTTAAGGGTTTTGTAGTTGAGCCACGAAAAAAACCCGGCCTTACTTTCCATTACGCTGATTGGTTTATAGGGATCCTTATATTGGCGTATCATAATCCCCATAACTGGGTAGTATCATCCCCTATAGCCTAAACAACCAGATTGTTTTAATGCTCAGTTGAACTTGGGGCAAGCTCTGTATCCCGTATGACTTGAGAATGGGCCTGTTAAAATCCTTAATCCTACTGTGGAAGTGTAGGGGGTAAGGGATTCTGATTGTGATTCTGGAAGGTTTTTTTTTTGGAAATTGTTAAGCCTAGGCTTCCAAACACCTTGGGTTTGGAGGTATGAAAAGACCCCCAAACCATACCGATCAAACACCAAACCTCAGGAGGTCTGACTGGAAGACTAGGGCTTTCGTTATAAATGAATTTTTCTTCCCCACATAAATGGCCTTATAGAAATGGGTTTTCCTGGGGTTATAACCTGTGATTCTTGCTGCTGTTTCCATGCACCAGGTCAGTTCCGTGCTCACCCGTCCACGGCCACCGGAAGCGCTGAGAATATAGAGCGCAAATGCGAAGTGGGAGGAGTCAGCCGGGAAATCTGTCGTGGAGGGGAAAGCGAGCTGAAGGAAGTTGCCCGGAGTGAAACCAAAGTGATAGCTGCCCTCCATAATGCCTTTGGCGAGAGCGCACGCCCAAGGAGTAGAGCTGCATTTGAGGCTAATAACGGCCATGTTAGGGGAGATGCGCCGGGTAATCCAACAGCGGAACTGAGGAGGAGTAGCGGAGTGACGGTATCCCCTGCTGTCCAAATAGTTGGAGAGCTCGTGGATGCAGTGCCAGCATTGCAAAAGTCGCTGCCCGACTCCGGTTGTAGTTTGCAACGCCAACCGGTACCCCTGAGTGCAGCGGGATCAGTTGTCAAAAACATGTCGCTTAATCGGCGCGTGGACCTGGATCTCGCTCGACGTGGGGACGAGGCAGTCCCGGTGGCTCGCAAGTCCCTGGAACGACCCAACAAGGCAATCAAACCGTACAGAGTATATTTAGATTTGGCTTACATGCATGGTAAATGTCGGTAAATATTCAATACATGGATCCTATGAGTATAAGTAGCTCGCTTGGCGGTCCATCGAAGGGAAGAGCAGCATAAATGACTGCCATAAATTCATCGATTTTCTTGTCGGAACTCTCTCTGAACACTGTGGTTTTCCAGCCACCGGGGAGTTCAGAAACGAATAGTTGAATAGTTTCCAAGTTGGTGGTTCCAACCCATTTGAAAAACATGCTCATCAAATTATGGATCATTTCCCCAGGTAGAGGTGAAAATAAAAATATTTGAGTTGCCACCACCTAGATTTACCATAAAAATCACTCATTCACGTAGGTAAATATGCCACTCCCATGGATCCTATGGGATTGCCATGTGATTACCCAGAGGCTCCCATGTAGGAAATATTTACCGAAACCATCGTCAACTGGCCCAACTGTCCCCGTAATCTCGGGATGCAAAGGGTCGCCTTTGGCCGATTTCAAAATGAAAACCCAGACCTGGTACCCTAAACAACTGTTTTTAATGGATGTTTGGTGAAACAACAATTTTTTATGTAATGATTTGGAATCATCCAATTGAAACAACCATAAAAAACTGGTTGTTTGGAGTTCCAGGGACTTGTTCAAGTTCCAGCTATTTGTGTGTATCAAAAGCCATTTCCCCTTGTTCATGTGGCCATTTTTGACCTTTCAGGTATAAATAATCCATATTATGGAGCATGTGGGTTTCGAATGAAATCGTGAAGCACCTTGCCATGATTTTTGTTGATCATCTTCCACCAACCTGGATCGTGAAAAATAAACCCTGAAAATAGGTGCTTCCCAAAAAGGAAAGGATCATCTTCCGACCATCCATTTTCAGGTGCTATATTAGGTAAATTTCAATCGCATTTCCTTTTTTTTTGGTTGTTCTCTTCTCTTACCTTTTGAGAGCTGGAAATTTTTTGGATCTTCGGCGAAAAACCCCCGATCTTCGTTGCGGAAGATCCAGCCGTCCTTCTCTGCAGCCTCCTCGGCATCACCATCGGTGACACCCGAAGCAATTTGCCATGTGCGACCTCATCAAATTCGATTCTTGTCCCTCCTATAGAAGGTGGGGTTTTCCCCCCCAAACGCCGATGAAGTCAACAAAAATGGAGTGAAAAAACATAGGGCTGCCTATATAATGTAGGGTGTTTTTTTTCACCCCCAGGAAAACCCATTTAGTTTCGGCCATTTATAGGGGAAAAAAACCCGGTATAATTGCTTAGGGGCCCACCTTGTAGCCATAGGGATCCAATAGACCCAGAACATATGACCCGAACCCAAAGAATGCACTGGCAGCGCTTGCAGGAAACAACCTTGAATCACCCCCACCCCTAGGGATCCTGGCTCACCGAACCTGAAAATGGTAATGGAACCGAAATACTATGCATTTCGGAGGTGATGAAGGACAACCTAATCATCTGAGAATGTACTATTGATTTGTAGGGTAGGAAGCCAAAATCTAATCAGTGGGATTTTCAGGCACTCCCAAGGACATGGGACCCCCTTGAAGGTTCTTGTTGGATGATCTTCGATGTTCCTTTGAATTTGGCTGTTTTCCCACGGTTCCATATCCAATTGATGAGATCTATACAATAAGATCAAAATCCTTCAGAAGTAACCAGTCTTACATATCCTTTTTTGTTAAGTAACCGTAAACTGACGTTGAAAATTTACACAGCTTGGAGCCCTGAACCTTGCCGGAGCAACATGGTGACCAACCGTCGGTGAACTGGCCGTTATAATTCCCGAAATACATTCCCTAGGCTTCCAAACACCTTGGGTTTGGAGGTATGAAAAGACCCCCCAAAACATAGCGATCAAACACCAAACCTCAGGAGATCTGACTGGAAGACTAGGGCTTTCGTTATAAATGAATTTTTCTTCCCCATATAAATGGCCTTATTTCATGACTAACTGGGGTTAACCTGTGAGGTATGACTGGAAGACCTAGAGATTGATCCTGCTGGGGAAATCGTTTGGAAATTCGTTCCCTCAACACAGTTACAATTCCAAGAGCCAAGGTGCTGATGAGCTGCAAACGCTTGGCATAATTCTCACGGATGTATATGAAGGCACCACCTGGAACCCACCCAAACCAACCGTTGATGGGTTGCCAGAAATGCAAGGACCCGGAAATGGCGATGAACCCAAGGAGCCGAGGTTGGTAGGTAGGTTTTCGGACTCCCCATGAAAAAATTCCCACAGGTGATTTTGTTTTACATCCAAAACTGTCCAAAACGGTGGTGACAGCCTTGGGATTTTTGGTTGCCATCAACAGCAACAGGGGGAAATTTACTGAGCTTAGCTCCCTCCCAGTCGAGGTCCCAAGCACGGGAAAAGCCAAGTTTGGGGACCTTTTTTTGGAGATCCGTGACTTTGGGGAGAAGGTTTTTTCCCTAGATCTACCATAAAATCCATAATTTTAAGCCAATTTGTAGGCAAATGTGCCAGTCCCATTCGGTGCATATGGGTTTTTTGTATCAGATTCAGATTTCGTGTTCTAAAAACAAAGAATTTCAGTGGCTGAAATCTCCTACCCCGAAGAATCCTGTGACCTCACAATAGCCTGGCTGAACTACTCCTGCAGAAAATATGTTCAAATTCTCATTGGAGGATCCCTCCTGATTCTTAGGGCCAGTTCATGTCAACCGTTTCCTTCGTTGAACATATCCGTTTTGTTTTCCTGGGACTCAAAGTTTCTAGCTGGTGCTTTCAACCCAGTTGAAAACAATTAATTAGTCAAATTGGATCATTTTACCATTCATTTGCCCCAGGTAGGGATAATAAAAGCACATACTAGACACCACCACCTGATATGTAAAGATATCCTCAGGTAGGATGTTCTATTATGCCTCAGGTAGGATATCCCCAGGATATATTGTTGACATATCAGAAACATTTTCCGATGTTGCCCCAGGTAGGGATGTTCAACAACCTCAGGTAAAACCATCTGAAAGGAAGCCGGGGTCCTGCCTGAGAATCTGGAAACCCAGTGGATCGGAAAGATAGTGAAGGTGAAAAAAACGGGCTAAAATTGGTGGGTTTCGGTTTCCCCAACTGGCCCATGGGTTTTGCCTACTAAAAATGAGCATTTTTTGGGGTGTGAAATGGGGGTACCACCATTTGAGTAACACCCAAATATGCATAGATTCTTTACCCACTTAGTCTGGTTTAGGCAACACCCAAGTCATCCCGGATAATCAATCCATGTTTTCGGTATAGTACTACGTGTGGAAAATTAAGGTAAGCCCAAAGGTATAGGTAAATATACAATACCTAAATACCTGCATGATACTGTTGATGGTTCAGAAATCCAGCGATCACCAGTTGAGGTTGGTAGTTGAAATCCCACTATTCACAAGGTTTTGGACATATCAGGTGGTTGGCCTTGGGATTTCTGCACCATCAACCATATGGATGATGAGGTCGGCAGGCCCCTCCAAAACCCTTCGTCCACCTGCATAGCTCATGAGTCGTTGCAAGGCCAGACCCGCTAAAGGTGTAAGGTCGACATTGAAATCCTCGCTGACCTTGGGAGCTCCGGAACCATGGCACTGGAAGAATTGCAAGGCGACGGCCACCTGCTACACCCCAGAAATCTAACAGCTACATTTACATACTTCAAGAAATACCAGTAGATTTAAGCCAAATGGTCGTAACTATACTATACGTGGAGCATATGGGTAAGGATGTGATTGGATGAATGGTTACGCAAAATACTCCCAAATTGGTACTCCATACAGGGAGTATCTGGGTGAAGTAACTGGCTTAGAACGATTGTTCCAAACTGATAGTTCATATCCCAAGATTGGGCATACAACTTATGACTTGGTTACAAACACCATTTACACTTGGATTTACTTGTTTGATGCTTAGAATATGCAAACAATATCATCCCAAATGGTGATTGAATGGTGGTGAATCCCATGGTACAATCCGTAAAATATCACCTTGAACAATTTATTTCCAGTAGCTCCAGGGTTTGCGATAAATGTTCCCCTTAAAAAGATCAGACAAACATAGGTGGATTGTCTGCAGTTCCGCCCCTCAAAAGGGACATTCATCACAAACCCTGTAGCTAACCTGGGGTCTCAAGATTCCCGCAACAAAGCCTGATTGGTTAATGATGTGACTTGCACAAGGTGCCATTTGATACTATACCTACGCATAATCATATCATCCATTTATATTGCATGTACCCATATTGATGGTTGATTTTCATGATACATATATTCCTGGTTGAGGGATCAAGGGGTGCCAAATGGTAAGGGGTGGCACAATCAGCAACCCCTTAGGCTTCAGCAACTATTATGTCCTGGTAGGGTTAAATACACCTTTCACAGGACGATCTGACACAATTCACCTTCACTACCATATTGTCATACCATTTTCGGAGCCAAACTTTCCCCTACTCCATTCAGTACTAGAAAGGGTGTGTGGGTGGATTGGTTCTGTCGATTATAGCTCGCTCAAGCCCAGCTGATATTCAGCTATGCAAAAGGTGATTCTTAAAACCATTGCTCATCCGAAAATTCCAATCAAGGTTTCTTCACATTGAATCCCGAAGAAGCCTGGATCTTCGGTAGAAGGAGGGGAAACCAGTAATAAGAATCATTGGACCCTCCAATGGGAGGGGTTTGAAGCTGTAGGTGTCCCTGTTTTGAGGTCCTGTAGGGATTCTGAAAGTGTAATGTTACCCCTCCAGGAAACGGGTCCATGTCCCACCAAAGGAAAAAGAACAAGTCATTGACTCAAAAATGCCGAAAGGTATGGGGATATCTTATTTTCCCTCAAGGGTATCTCTTATCTTATTATAATCAACCAACAGTTGCGAACGAATATAATCCCTTGACTTGACTCTTTAAAGCTAACAAGGGCCCATCACCAGAAACCAATGTTTCTCGATAGTGGGTTGAGCCACCCCGGTTGAAAAACACTATTTGGTCCAATAGAGGATCACTGTACCCCAAAAAGGAGTGAATATTTAACAAGGACATCAGAAACCAATAGCCACCTAATCACTCACAAAAGGATATATACCATGATTATAACATGATGTACCCAAATGCTCCATTCATATGGACTAATTTACTACATTTGGATTGAATTTATGGCATTATATTTGAAAAAAAGTCGTATAAGTTAATATATTCCACTCCCATAGCGCAGCCAGTTTCCCTCTACAAAATAACCCACAAAAAAAAAATCAACACCCCCGAACACCCACGGAAGATTAACGGCTCGAACCTGAGAATGATACATCCCTGGAAAAGGAATGTATGTTACAACATGTTGTGATTGTTCTTGGATTTTGCTACACCCTGGAAGATTAACATGGAACCAACAAAAATCACCCAATTGAAAAGGAACATCATCTTCCAAGGCCCATCATTTTCAGGTTCCAGCTGTTCATCTTCCGGGGTGAAATTTTCCCCGCCAAAAGAAACAACAGCAAAAAAACCCAGGAACCGTGTCCAGAAGGCCATCGCCTTGGATGATCAACGTGGATATATTTGTGGTGAGCCAGGCCTTTAAATGAGGTGGACCTTTCCTTTTCATCATATTGGTTCTCACTTAGCGAATGCAACCCTGAAATAAAAGTTCGAACTTGATTTTCCCTACTATATACTGTAAATATCTAATCCCAAAGAGTTTAAAGTTTAGCCATTGGCCAAGTAAGGGTTAATAGGGATCCTTAATCAACTGATGGTAAATTGGTGCTTTGGATTCCGATGGGATCCCTGAACATGAACGGGAATCTTATACTTGTCGGGTACCCGATCGGAATCCCAAAGCACCAATCCAAACCAGCAATTAAACATTAGCTGATTATAAATTATAGTGGTTTATGAAATAATCCCTACATAACTGGGTAGTCGAATCCCCCCCCTATATTGCCCTAAACAACCGGTTTATTTTTCATTGCTCAAGTGATCTTGGCACCCCGGTTGTGTCAACATAAAACTTCTGCAGCGGAAAAAGCAGAGTTGAACTAAACTAAACCAACAAAAGTGCAAGTAATTTTGACATTCAAGAAACTGTTGCTAGTAATTGAACATAATTCAACACGGAAAAGTGCAGTTTAGATGATTATAGGCATTTTGAAAGGACACAAAGTCAGCATGCACAAGTCAAATGGGTTCAACTTCCGCGGCCAACGTGTCCTGTCCCAATGAAATGCTAAGAGTTTTTCCACCATCTCTCAGGGCTCACGGTCAGACCCACTCAAAAGGGCTGTTACTAAAGGTATCAAGGATTACCATTTGGGTGTTCCGAGATGAACTGCTGGCTGATTGCAGTAATTACCCTCCTGGGATTCATGTTTATATTCCTTCCCAAAACATTTTTGAGTCGTATGATGTTCCTTTTCCAAAGGTGGGATATGTTAGTTTCCTGGAGGCTACTTGGTTCATCACCAGAGAGTCGAGGAAAGCCATTTTATCATGACAAGTATATTAGAGTGCCGTTGTTGGTGTGCCAGGAAACATAGTATTCCTCAAATGATGATTCTAAATGGGTGTTTCCTTAAATGGTGGTACCCCCAAAACACCCCAAAATGATCATTTTTGGTAGGAAAACCCGTGGTAATTTGGGTACCACCATTTAGGGGAAACACCCAAATGTGATGAATAGGATCTTTCCCACTCCTAAACCACGGATTCGTGGAAGTGAACATCCCAACCTGGATCATCTCAAGTACGATGATCAAACAAATTACTAGACAGGCGGCTATCGGTTATAGATACTATATCTAAAAATGGTGAGCCTTGGAACAGGTACCACCTAAAACAAATCATGTCATGTGGGGTATCCATATCCTACCAGAAACAGCTGGCCACATAATCAATTGATCGGCCTTCTTGTGCAAGCATGACCCCAAACCCACTTTGCGACCTCAAAACATCTAAACAAAAAAAAATACCACACTGAAATCTCTTAAGTTCATTTGTGTACACCCCCAAAAATTAACGAATGTCCCCCAAAAAAAGGGACCATGTCAACAGGAAATTGTATCAGATTCCAACCATTTTACCATAAAATTCCAACCTTTGTTTTCATGGAGCTGTTACCCTCCAGTAAACTAACATAGCTGGCTGGAAAATCACCATTTTCAATAGGGAAAATACATCGACTCAATCAACAGGTGCGTTTTTTCCATTGCCAGCCATGTTAGTGGATCCCGGAGTGTAAGTGGGTTCTAACCCTATTAGTAACCCTATTTGAATGCGTAGGTGAAACAACCCAGTTACTAGACTTCCAACAGGACATCCAAGGAGGGGTAACAAATCCATGGAGTTTTTGGGACGTTTTCAAATTCTTCCACGGAACCCTGACCTTGAATCTTTTCGTTCAAAACACCGAGGGGCGAAAAATGGCGATGTTCGGTACATTGACCTCGACCTGAAAATGTTGAAATCCCATCTGCTCCACCTGAAAAAAAACGGCGTCAATGGAGTTTCCTGGTTCCCTTGTTAGGTGGTAGGTGATATATAATCCCCAAATTGGCAGTATATACCAAATTGGCGGAAACCGAAAACTTTCCGGGTTGCGGACGTCGACGTCACTGTTTTTTAGTGGTCGAGTTGAACCGAACCACCGGAGGTTTGCACCGGGAGGGATCGAACTGTGGGGATTTTGTGGGCGAAAGAAGGTTGGAAGCAACCAGGAACTCCCATTGTAAAGGGCTGATTTCACCCTAGGGTTTTCCCATGGTGCTGGCAGCTGCTAGTTTTAGGGAGGATACCTGGTACCCTAAACGTTTCGCGTTGTTTTTACTGGATGGAAATGGTGATTTCCAGTGATAATGATTCGGAGTCATCCAACTGAAACAACCATTTCAAAGTGGATGCTTTTGGTACCAGGTAGCTAGGTTTTTTACCTACAGTACCCTTGCTGAAACTATAACAGCTGGCACCTGAAAATAACTGGTTGGAAGAGGATCTTCTCCTTTTGGGAAGGCTTTTTGGGAGGTGCGAACTGGTAGTTTTAGGGAATGTAATTTGCCTGTCAAAACAAAATGGGTTCATCTTTTCCCAATATATCTGGGGAACATTTTCCAAACACATCATTGAAACCACGATAAACTGGAAACACCTAGTGGAAGATATCTTCAAACCCCAACGAAAAACATGGCAACTGTATAACAATTTCCGTCCACCTAGGTATGTTCCTGGGGTTCAAATGCCTTCTCAAGAGGTTTGGATGCCTTGGCGTCTCCAATTTGCCAAGGCAAAAAAAAACTCACTTCAAACAATTTACTATATGGGTGTTTCCGAAAATAGTGGTACCCCCAAATCATCCATTTTAATAGAGTTTTCCATTATAAACCATCCATTTTGGGGTACCCCTATTTTTGGAAACATCCATATATACCATGAGCACCCAAAAACCATGAAAAATAAAGATTTTGGCCGCCTAAACACCCAGGTTATTTACCAAAACCTCTTAAAATGTAGGTTTGGGGGGGCCCATGGTAGGAAAACAAACGCCAACCAAAAAGGCAAAACAACAGTCCAACATGTGTGTTCTCATCTGTTTCGGAACTTCATTCCAACCAAGAACCAAACTGGTGGGAAAACTAATATGGAAAACTCCACATCAAATTTTCTACCAACAAATCATGTTTCATGAAAAAAACCTCCTAACCCCTAATCGTAACCCCAACTACAATTTGCACTATTTGGTTGATATCCTTGTGTTAACTATTGGCATCCATCCCCAAATATGGGCTTGGGGTTACGACCCGATTTTTATGAATGACTAATTCGACCAAGTGTAGGTAGATACTTCCTTAACCTGTATGAAGATCCCTTGAAGGCGATTCCGCGTCTTGAAATACATCCCCATGTAAGATTTGTTCCCTCAGCACCGAAACGTTGCTCCGCTATGAATTGCCGTGTGTATATACCAATATATCAAAAACAATCATCATACAAATCAACCATTGTTATCATACACTTCTAAATCAACTCAACCACTGTCAACCACCTATACTAAACATATGCCTGGTTTACCTGAGTCTTCCAAGCACCTTGTGAGGATCGTTGTTTGGACCCCTATCTTTTTAAGTTCAATGATGCAAATAAACCACCTATGTTTACACCATTCCTTTACCCAACCATGAACAATTAGTTGGTGGTTTCAACCCATTAAAACAAAAATAGTCAAATTGGGTTCATCTTCCCCAAGGATCTGGGCGAAAAAAACAACTATTTGAAACCACCACTTAACAATATGCTGACACTAGAAATAATAGTTAAATATACGTTTCGGAATCTCCTTTTCCATGCGACCCCCATTTTCAGAAAATCATGGGAAACTTTCCACACCTTTTGTCAACCTTCCAAACATCCCAACTTCCCCAACTTCGTGCCCCCACCGCGCTCAGAAGGTTGCCAGAGTCGTTAGCATTGGATACCATTTTGTCTACTCCTGCGAATCGAATCCACGGAGTTTCCCACGGGAACTTGGATGTCCCAGGAAGCTAGGATCAATGGTTAGTAAGTGGATTATAACTTGTTTAAAAATGGGGTATCTTGGGGTTATAACCCATTTACTAACTGTTTACGAAGTTCCTGGGACATTCAAGAAGGGGGGCGGCAAGTTGTATACCAAACCCTAAGAAATTACGGGAAAGTTACCTCCAAAAAAGAGGGACAAAAGAACCTAGGTTTTCGTGGGGTTCTTTTGGATCTCCAGTTCCCACCAGTGACTTGAGATCCCAGGGTTCTTAGGGCTGAACCAATTTGTTGGGTGTTTTTTCTGTTGAGAAAAAATCCTTGCACCACTTGATTTTTTAGCAGAATCCCGATGGAACACCGAGCCGAAACATATCCAAAACAAATGTGTTTTTGTGTGAAACCCATGCAAATCGGCATGCTCTCATGAGGCTCTAGGACTTCTCTTGCTTTACTCTGTGGGTTCTCTTGTCGGGGTGCTATTTTGAGCGATTTTGCCTTGAAGGATCGAAGCTGTGGTTGCATCAATTGTTCAAGATCCAATTGTGACACTTCACAAAATGAGAAGCATGCCACATGATGAGGCGTTACCAACTCATCCATGCATTGCCCAGGATGCACAAATCAATCAATGGTTGGTGTGTCCGCTCAAGTAGATTTTTTGTTAAGACAGTATGACATGTCCAAGAACGTACTTCAAATGGACATGGTCCTCTTCAAATCATTGACAACATCTTTCATGGTAGCTTGCACCTTGTTGCCGACATTAATGTGCAATGATTTGGTTTGTCACTGATTTTGCATCTGTGAAGTTTGAAATCAATTGGGCCCAGGTTGGGGCTAAGCAAGCGTGAGATTCATCGGATTGATTCGTGACAACACCCCATTCTTGCCATGCTTCAAAGTCAATCTGTTGCAACTTCATGAAGTATGGATTTTCGCACAAAACCTGGCTCTAGGAGACGTGAAGACACATAGTTATCATAGTTGCTCTGCCGAAAAAAGTTGGCCACAGATCGAGGCCTGGGCTGATGATCGATGACCGACATATTGGAGGCCTGGGCTGATGGCTGATCGATGACTGACATGATTTCAGTGCAGGTACGCGTCCGAGATTCACTTCAGAAGGCGTTCAAAAAGCTGTTTTTTCGCATCGTCAATGACCAAGCACAGGCATCAAGAGCTGCCATGTCGACCCCGCTTCAGCTTGCCCCCGGCGAAGTGGAATCTTGCGAGAACCTACAAAAGGAGGGCACTAACGCCATAGGGATTCAGCAAGGATCCTTGTGCACTCGCTTGAGCTTGACATGCTCCAAATCGTTCAAGCACAGCACCGTATCTGGGACATCTGCAGGGCCATGCGTTACTCCAGCATGCAGGCTATCTGTTCTTCTGCAAGACCACAACTTCGTCCATTAAAAACTATTTGAAATCACCACCCAGTCATGAAAAACTAGTTGGTGGTTTCAACCCCTTTGAAAAATATTAGTCAAATTGGATCATCTTCCCCCAAATAAGGTTGAAAATAAAAAGTCTTTGAAACCACCACCTGCCTAGTTAAGTTTGATGACATGTTGGTAAGCCTAAGCACCACACATGTTGGTTACCCATACCATCCACCAAGCACCAATGAGCTCCTGAGATGAATTTCCCTGCAATGAGCTGTTGGTTCTTGAAGCTGCTCTGCAACGAAGGGGCCGACGCGAAGATGTTCGCAAAGACCGCCTGTTTTTCGGTCCAACGTGGCGGGGCCCGGGGTACGAAAGCCCACATGGAATCCCCCTACACAGATGATCCATGGGACTGGTATATTTACCTACATTTCTAGTTGGTGGTTTCGACCTCTTTGAAAAATTTGAGTCAAAATGGGAATCTTCCCTAAACAGGGTTGAAAATAAAACATATTTGAAACCACCACCTAGATTTACCATAAAAATCACCCATTCATGTAGGTAAATACACCACTCCCATGGATCCGTAATGGGCGATTAGTATAAAGGGAACCAGTTTGAAGGCACCGGGATAAGTTTCTGTTTTTCCTGCCTCAACCAAGAAGATCAATGTCAAGTTGCATATCCAAAAATTCCATGTTGTGAAAGAGATTGAATTCCCTGAAACTAAGAGTTCGCACCTGAAATGGATGGTTGAAATACTATAGAATCCTTTTGGGGCCCGGCCTATTTTCAGGAGCTGTTAGTTCCAGGGAAGGTATCACCAACGGTTCTTTTGTGCCGCAAAAATCCCTGTTAAGTAAACCAACCTTCATCAAGCAAGTGACTAAAGGTATCTACTGTATAGGTATATTCAACCAACAATTTGTTGAAAGTATCTCGGCAAATTCTATAGAAATTAATTTTCAAATATGCCAGGCAGTACAGTCCAAAATGAACGATTCAATACCCTCCCCAAAAACTAACAGCTCGCCCCTGAAAAGGGGCCATCCAAAAAAGGAAACTAGTATGTCAACCATCATCAACCATCCATTTTTTAGGTGATACTGTTGATGGAAGAAATCCTGCACCACCTGGGATGTATAAAACCCTATAGATATTGGGATATTTACCATACCAACTGGTGCAGGATTTCTTCCATCAACCGTATGTTGGTTTTTATCAGTTGGAAAAAAGCAAATCTGGGCGCAGCATTTTCCCACACAAGCTGAGCCTATCCCTGCCTCCCTCATAACCCCCCCCCCTATTGCTGGCCGGAGGATACGTTGATCAGCCCAGTGAGAATCTCAACCAAAGACCTTTAAGTAAACACTAATGAGAGAATTCCATGATAAACTTTTCTCTTGTAGGATGTATTTTTGTGCAACGGATATCTAGTTGAAACATGCCTTTAAACTATGTTAACCAACATTTTAGTCTCCTTTCAAACGATTAGTTGCCTGAAAATATACCATCCATACCCTCCCAAATGACTCAACATCCAGCAAATAAGCCTCGCCCGCTTGCGTGGGCTCTGGGTAGTGTGACATGAAACCTTGAATGGTGATGGCATGAAGAAGAGACCAGAAGACAGGCACTTAGCATCATGAAATTGTCATCAGAACACGATTTGGCATCGTAACAAGGTGGGCCCTTACAAGTGCTAAATGGGGTTACAACTTCTATAAGTAGGTAGGGTTATAATCCCAGTTACCCACTTATAGTTAGAATACCCTATAAATGACCTGATAAGTTCGAACTATAAGTGGGTAGCTGGGGTAATAACCCTACTTATAAGTTAAAACCCAGTTATAACTGGTAGGGGCTCACCTTGCAGAACATGATGCAACGCCATCACAACTGGTAGGGTTTTCGGCTTCTCCAAAATGGTGGAGAAATAAACAAATTGACCACACGTTGGAATATTTCCAAAAGATGACATGCCCTCGGGATCCTGGCTCACCGAACCTGAGAATGGTTTCATGGAACCTAAATACTATGCTAAGGAGGTGATTATAATTATATACACCCCAATCATCATCTGACGTTCGGCGATTGGATCCCTAGGGGTGATTCAAATTTCCAAGTTTGCAAACATGGTGGGGGCAACACCTGCCCAAAGAAATGGGGCTCAGTTTTGGACACCCCGTCCCCTTGACAAATGCAACAGAAATCTTATTTTGGGATTAATCTTCTTCTCTTTTTGCGGTGGATAGGCATGGATAGAGGCATGAAAACATCTTCCATACATTCTGCGAAACAACACAACCGCGCGAAATCCATTGCATTCCATGAAGCACACCAAAACCAAACTTTGACCCTTGCTGGTAGGGAATCCTCCACAAGGATCATCCCAATGATTATTCTTTGTTTGGTCTTGGACTTCCAGGAATATGAAAAAACATCTCAAACATAAGACTGGGTGTACAAGGTCGGTCCCAACCAGTTATAAATGGAGTGAAATCACTTCTATCTACGTAGGGTTTCTTTTCCCCCCCATTTATCCATGGTATGTTCGGCCATTTAAAGGGGGGCCCCAAAAAACACCCCCCCATTTCACTACAATCGGCTCTTATAGGCGAACGATGGATGTCGCTCTCCTGCCTGACCCCACGGTTTGCCAGCACCACGACGACTCTCCGCAACGCCAAGGATCATCGATGATCCAATCCATCGGATTTCCGATTTCACTGAGTTGATGCAAAAAATGACTTGCCATTTCCCTGCAGCATCAAAGACGAGCTGGGCAACCTTCCGTAGATGTCCTGTTGGACAAATTTCCCTGCAGCATCAAACTGTGAAAATTGCGCACGGTGCACAGCTGGGCAATTTTTCCCAATCTCTGGAATCCGACCTCTTCCGTCTCCAACTGATCTTTCCTCTGGCGCTGCTTCGAGCTCCGCCGCGCTCTTTGCGCCAGCCTCCACGCTGTGCAGCCCAGTACTGCCTTTTGCTACCAGTCTCAAAGGCCCCAGTCCACTCACCGTCTATCTTCCACTTGCCCCCTTCAGCCGGATCAAAGGTGATCGGATCAATGGGTTAGTTAGAACCTACTTAAAAACACGAGTAGGTATATTGGGGTTATAACCCTCAGATCCCTAACTTCCTGGGATATCCAAGCACTTTTCCGATAGCTAAGCTATCTCCTAAATCACAGATGGCTTGGTCGCCAAATTTTCGAACAAATCCATGTATCTATTCAAGTCAACTACCCTCCCTGAAACTAACGTAATTAGCAAAGTAGCCCCCTGAAAATTCCAATGGGACTGCCAAGGATGATTCATGTCCTTTTGGGGCAAGTTTGCCCTATTTTTACAGCAACTTTTTGCTGTTAGTTTCGAGGAGTTGCATACTAAATTCCAACCAACCTTATATCAATGATTGGATGCAGAAAATCACTGCTGCTCGTTGTTTTCAACAACAAAAAAATAACAACGAATAACGCGTTTCTGCCGAACACCATGACTAACTTGATGATTTTTTTAAAACAGCACCTTGGTTTTGCGACATTTTCATCGGAACTGATGATGGTGTATTGGGAATGATGATTGTTATCCTGAAATGCACCTTTTCTTCAGGGCCCCCCGAAACGTGACCGTGACCGGTCGTTCCCCAACGGTCGGTATGTTCATCCCAGGGAACGTCGCCAACATTCTTGAAGCTCCATGACCTCAAGGCGAGGTAAGGATTCAACATGGGACCTCGACGGGTGGATTTGTATATGGATGGATGACTGCCCAGAATTCGAATTCGGGCTGGATTTTAATGCTTACAGGATATTGGATACTTACATAGTAAGTGGATAGTAACCAGGGCGAAAAAACCTCTATAAGTGGGCTATATGTCCCCAAATCCTAGGGTTATAAGCCTACATATAACCAGTTACTAAGTATCCTGAACCTCTAAGTGGTCCACCTTTTTTTGGAGAAATGTAGGTAAAGTATATACCATATATACATGGATCCTGTTATGGGAAACATAGTATTTAAAAACAGACACAACATTTAATAAACCCAATTTTTTTTGCAGAAAAAAAGAGGCCCATGGTTGCTTTTTGTTTGCGCATGTCTTTGGCAAGGAAAAAATATATTCGGAGTTGCACCCTTGAGGAGGGGTGAAAAATGTTTTTTTTCAGAACCGCAAATCAGAGAGCCTCCTATTCTAAAATCTGGATCTTCAATTCCATACCCATAGGATCCATGTATGGTATATTTACCTACATTTGGTTGTTTTTAATGGTAAATGTAGGTAACTGTAGGTAAATATACCATACATGGATTGTTTGGGTTCCATAAAGAAATGTCAAGGCACCATACTGGCAGAATCAAAAAAACAACAAATCCACATTTTCGACCCAATTTTTTTAACTTCAAACTCGTTAGAAACCGTAGATTCGTGGGATTTTTGTTGCCATCACATCGCCGCAATGCGTCGTCAAATTGGGGAATTGAATCATCGGGTCCCTAAGGTTCGCGGATATAAACAATTTGATCAAACCTTTCAATCCACCACTGAAAGCTGAATCAAAGTGGGTTCTACTTGCATGTCCCAGGAAATTAGCTATCACCTACTTCTAAATGGGCATATTGGGGTTATAAACCACTTACTAAACCTTTACTAACTTCCTGGGACATCCAAGTAATCCTTTTTCTTTCCCGTCTACACCCCCGAAAACCTTCGAATGTCACCTTTTTGAAAGGAGCCATTTCGAAACGAGCCAGGATCGTCTTCCAATTACTATTTTTCAGGGGAAGTGTACACTCCCTGAAACTACCTGAAAATGGGCCATCCCAAAAGGAAAGGATCGTATTCCAACCATCCATGTTCAGGTGCGAACTGTTAGTTTCAGGGAGGGTAAACATGTTCACCTTAACAGCTAAGACATCTCACCTTTGGAAAAGGAGAATCATCATCCACTCAAAATTGCCCATTTGATGGGCTATGGAAATGTTCGGTGGGATGGTGCTACTTGATTTTTGATGCTAAATGCATATACGATAAACACCATACATCTACGGAAATTACTATATAATACTATATATAATTCCTAAACCTGCATGTTTCGAGGATTTGGGAGGGCCCCCTCCCTTACATTCACCACCATTTAAGGTGACCAACCGGCCGCGAAGGGTGGTTGTAATTTGCCAAGATACATGGATCCTATGACCTTGAACGATGTCCCTTCCTAAGAATCCTGACCCCTGAAAAACGGCGTCATTTTGAGGACCCCTTTAAACACCCCCTGCGAAAAAAAACCAAAGAAAAACAGGTTCGTTCACTCTTCACCCTTCGAAATTGGAGGGTAGTTTGGGGATTCTTAGGGCTTCTTACAAAAAAAAATATACAAGGTGGACCACTATCAGTTCTAAATGGAGTCAAATAACTTCTATAAGTCAGTAGAGTTCCACCACCCCATTTACCTATTGATTTTTCGGCCATATAACTCATAGTGATTGTATTATATAACCTCCATTTCAGTTTTAGATCGCTTGGTGGCCTCAGGGCCCGAAATTAAATTCCCACCTCTTGATTTTCCACCATTCAAGGGTGGAGCTGGGCCCCCCAACTTGTGATTCATACAAGACCAATGGCTCCAAACGATCCTTAGAGCAGACAAGATCAGGGTGATCAAGGGCTCCACCTACGCCACTACGCCCGGTCGATAGGCCATTGGAACCCGCCCAAAAAGAAAGTGGAAAATAGCCGGCCTTATGCCTTATTAAGGGTCATACCCAATGGTTATTAAGAAGCCCTTATTGGGGAGGGGCAACCGTTATAAGGGTGGGTAAGTTGACGAAAAGCCATGAGAGCAGAAAAACATGACCAAAACTCGAGCGGTTTCGTTTGAAAGAATTGGGGATGAGCCAAGTCACCGAAATCACTTCTTCTGGATCTACCTCTTCAGCCCTCATGGCAACAAGCAGGTGGGAATGTTACCCGGGCCGGATGTCCCCAGCGTGTGGGAAGTTTGCAACCAGCTTCTTCCAGTCGTGACCGACCTGGAAACACCTTAAAATGGAGGTCACTTTTTCCCTGAAAAGGTCACAAAAAAAACAAAAACAAAAGGCCACTTGGAAGAACCTGGTAGGCAACTAGTAGGTTCGCGTATAACCAATTTACGGGACTCACAAAATACCTATAGCGGGATTTTAAACCATTTATAGTACCTATTATATATACTAGTAATTACTAACTACCATGGACATCCCGGTACCCTATGTACAATGTACTTGGAATTGTTTTCTACACTTTTAAGAAGGGATTTGAATCAACTATAATCATCGAAGAGATTTACCCAAAGACATCATCGTCATTGGATAACCTCACATGGGTGGAAAGTAAACAATCACTTTTGAACAAGTCCAATCACCAAACATTTCAGGTAATGTCAATCTACTTGTAGCTTTCTAGTTGGTGGTTTCAACCCATCTCACAAATATTAGTAAATTTGGGTCATTCCGCCAAATAGAGGTGAACATAAAAAAATATTTGAAACCACCAGCTAGCTTTTATAATACGGGTGACAATTGCGAAATTCTCCGGACCCCTCCAAGACTCTTCTTGTATTCGACCCAAAGTGGGGTGACAATTACCATCCAAATGGAGGAATCCGTACCACCTATGGCAGCTGTATGGATACGACAGCTGCCCCAAAAATTGAGGAAAAATAAGGTTCAGGATTCCTCCATTCTAGGTACCTGAAATTCTGGCTGATCTAAAACTTTGTCACTGAGAACTAGACGAAATGTCCCTTGAAAACAAGTGGGTGTTCTTTCATAAGGTATACAAATTGAAGATGCAAATTGGATCATTTCCCAAACTAGGGGGGGTACCAATAACCTAAAACAACACATCATTGAACCTACCACCTACCCTCCCCAAAACTAACAATTCGCCCCTGAACAGTTACCATCCTAAAAGGAAAGGATCGTCTTCCAACCACCATAATTTCAGGGGCTATCTTAAACTAGTTGGTGGTTTCAACCCAGTTGAAAAATATTAGTCAAAATGGGAATCTTCCCCAAGTAGGGATGAAAATAAAAAATATTTGAAACCACCACCTAGTAAACTTCGGGAGATCTTCGGCCATCACGTATACAACACCCTCCACGGGACTCCCGCATTGGATTCGCCTATCGGTCGAGTTGACAGCAGATCCGCGCGTGGAACGAGGAACAAATTGGATCTTGTCCTCTGCGGATTTTGGCCACCAAACCCCCATCACTTGGAGGATCATCCCAGTTAGTAACTGGTTAGTAACCCCCATTTATAAGCCATGAAAAGCCCATTTGGAAGGGGAATATCCCTACTTAGGGGACTTACTAACCATGGTTATTAACCACTTACTAAATGGGATGATCCTCCAAGCAGTCTGCAAAACCAACATGAACCACGAAGAAAAATTTGGCCTTACTTTTCTTTTACACATCCCAGGTGAGTTTACCGGATTTCTGAACCATCAATAGTAACTAGTTGGTGCTTGAACCAACCCATCTAAAAAATATACAACCGTCAAATTGGATCATTCCCCCTAATAGTGACGAAAATAAAACATATTCGAAACCACCACCTACACCCCAGACAACTAACATGACTCGCTGGAATATCCAGCATTTGAAGATCTATTTCCTATTGAAAATGGGAATTATCCAATGTCATGTCAGTTTTCAGGGGGGTAACACATCACCACCTGACACCATTGTTTCAAGGATTGGTTGGTTCAAGGTGACCTTCATAGGAATTGAATCACCTGGGATTTTTGGTACCCTCCTGGGGAATTAACAAATATTCAAAACCACCACCTAGAATATGACTACAGTGGATTTATTTTCAAAAAAATGGGCTCCAGCAACATCGAACAAAAATCGATCACCTTTAACTATATACTATGCACGACCATTAAAAAGACCTTTGTATCAATGGTTGTTTCTGGTTCCCTTACTAGGTGGTAGGTACCATATTGTCAATTGGGTGATTATTTGGTACCTACCACCTATTAAGGGAACCAGGAAACTCCATTGATTGTATCCCATTACGGATCCATGGAACATGATGTATAAAAAAAACACATGAATGGCTGATATTACTGATCAATTTTGCCAAATAATAGGTAAATATACCATGCATGGATCCTATATGGCATAGATTTTAGAACTCTTTGTTTCGAAAGAGTTCGTGCATATATTCCCCAAACAATTCTGATTTTTTGTGGTGATATTAGTCCCATGGTAGAATCCAAATAAACACATTCATTAATTTCCAAAAATGCAAGATCTTACTTGCACTAAATATCCAAATTCTCTTTTAATTATATACTTTTCCATCTTTTCCATTATATATAACAACAATCTTGTCAACATATACACACACACACACTTTTGCTATCCGCTGCTCTCCGCTGCTCACGTCCCCGTGTTTGTTCTTGAGAAAAAAAACACAAATTTCGTCCTCGTCGTCGTCGTCCTCCTCGTGTTCATCCATCTCTTCAATGGCGCTGCTTGTACATACGGCATCTTCAAGCTCACCCAAAAAGACCTGAAGACCAACGGAAGTTTCAACGAACAAAAAGTTCCAACGGATATGGGTGTTGAACCAAAAATAGGGGAAAATTCCCCCAAAATGGATGGTGAACATAAGGGAAAGCCCTATTTAAAATGGATGATTTGGGGGGAAACCCCCCTATTTTCGGAAACATCCATATAGGCCCTGAAAATCAACAGGTCCCCTGACAAGAAACCAATTGAAGGGATGAACGTAGGCTGAATCCAACCATCATTTCTAAGGGGCTATTGTTAGTTTTCGAGGACAGTAGATTGGCTTAAGATGGGCGGTTGGAACAAGTGAATCAAAAAAAAATCACCCTCTTCAATGGTGATTTTTCATGGTACGGTTTTTCGTCAGCAAAAAACATAGCTGAGAGTCGTAGGACAAAACATTTGGCTAGGGTAACAATCCCCCGCCCCAAAATGGCGCTCAAGGTGGGGGCGATGGGATCTCCATTGCTGGATGTGCCTCCTGGCACCTGCCAGGTCACGTCTGGTGACACATGAGGCCAGCAAGAGCCAACGATTTTGCCACCCCTGTGACTCTCTGGGTCTCCACTGTGGCCTGTGTGGCCTGGGAGGGTGGTGCACTGGAGCATCCTTGCCCTCTGGTGCAGCCTGTGGTGATGGAGTCTTGGGTGGTGTCACTGGTGCATCCTGGTCTGGAATCCCCTGAAAAGCAGTGGTACTTTCCGGCACGCAAACATAGCTTCGTGTAGATGTAGTTTCCAGTCAAAACGGCTATAGGACTTCAATATTGTATGTTGTTTCACCAGGTCTTCGTTTGCTGCTCAATTACACCCTAGTGAAAGGATCGATGGCACCCCCAACAGGTGACTTAGTTTTCGGGGGCCATGATAAACCAAGACATGCATGGGAATGGCGATCGCCGTTGCGCCATCGATCTTTTCCAGGTGGTTTTGTTTAAAATAGTTTTCACCAAAGAATGCACGGAGTCATCGGAATCTTTGGCAATGAGTAGGAATCTTTAAGTTTAAACAATTCTCAAACTCTCAAGTCTCAAATGGCTTTACTCTTGGTACGTAGGACTTAGTAGGAAATCCGGACAAACAAACCATCAGCAAACAAAACGCGAACTTGAGCAACAAAACCATTATGACATTCCATCTGGCCAAATTGTTGTATTTCACCAACCTAGGTTTCCCTGAAATAAGGGGATTTTCCCTTACTAAACCACCATTTGGGGTGAAAACTCGTGTGAGGTCGCTATAATTTGACCAGATTCCATGAAATACTGATTTGTTTGATAGGGATTCCCATCAAAAAAACCCTGGATCAAATGACGTGGAACCTTCCAAACCTCCAATGGTTTTATTACTGATTTGTTTTTTTTTTGAATTCCTTGGAATGGCGAAACTCATAATCCCATGTAAAGCCACCAGTATTTTACAGCAAATAACAAAGGTTTGGGTCACAAACCTCACCTAGCAAAACAACATCCACAAAGAAATCAGATGTTCATGCCTTGCCAATAATGATCAGTCAATAATCTCTACTGATCTACTTGGTGGTTCAGCAACCTATCTGCATGCCCATCTAAATTGAATCATTTCCTCAAGGTTACGGGCGAAAATTCAAACCTTTGAAACCACCACATTGACATGTTTCCATGGTTAAACCAACATCTTAGATTAGCTGAAGCTGGTTAGAAAAAACAACATATATTCCACAAATACTGTTTAAATGGTAATTTCCCGTGATAGAAAGTAAAAAAATAGATTAAAATCAACAAAAGACATTGTTTCGTGTACCTACCCCAATGACCATGCCTCTTACCGTGTTGCTATGATTGCTTTTGGCAAACCTTAAGGGCTTTGCTACCATTGGTAGTTATATAAACGGGAATCCCCCGAATCCTTAGGTCATCCTTAGGTCGAGGTTTGGTCGACTGCACTTCCCAGGGTTTTGATGCTTCCTTTTTTTTAGCGGGGTGCTTGGAGGATCATCCCATTTACTAAGTGCCATGGGAACCCACAACCTTCATTTTGAGGGGTTATAACCCATATATTGGGGGTGTAAAACCTTCATTTTTCATGGTTTTGGGTTCCCATGGTGGTTAATAACCATGGTGATCCTGTCCGTCCCCTAAGCCCTAAGGATCGGTTTGTGGGACCCCCCTTCCAGATGGACGGTTTTGTTCATGGCTTATAAATTTGGGGTTACTAACTTTTTCCTTACTAGCTGGGATTATCTTCCAAGTAGTGGCTTGCCAGCTGAACTATATTGAACTAGACCCCGACCCGTAACCCATATATGATTGTGTCATGGTGTCTTTGTGACTCTACCTCGTGACCAAAAAGCTCCTAAAACTAGCATGGCACCTACCAAGAAGCCTTCTCAAAATGAAAGGATCGTCTTTCAACCATCAACATTCTGGTGTCAACTGTTAGTTTGAGGGAGGGTAGATATTCTACACAGAAATCATCTAGTTGGTGGTTGCACCACAAATGCGTGAACAATGAACATTTTTGGAGATCATTTCCCTAAGTTTCCAGGTGCCAACAAAAAGATTTTCTTCATCAAAGTGGCGGGTCCTGTTTGATGGGATGGGTTGTGCACTCCATTGGTGTCCTTCACTTACACCCTCAGGATCCATGGGACGACGGTATATTTACCTACATGAACGGTTTGGACCCCCAAACCCATGACCCATGCCCTAAAAATCATGGGGGTCATAACCACTGAAACATTTTGGTGGTGGGTTCCAATGGTAGATATAAATTGCTAGTTGGTGGTTTCAACCCATCTGAAAACTATTATATAGTCAAACTGGAAATCTTCCGCAAATGGGAGTGAACAATAAAAAATCTTTGAAACCACCACCCAGATTGGCTATAGTCATACAAGACACCTTGATTCTCGAATCTTCCCTGTACTCCTCTGGAACTCGACGAATGGCCTGGTGACTTGGGTCCAACGGACCCCTGGTAGGTTAGCCCCAGAACCCCCCCTGGCCCAAAAGTTGGTTCGGATCCCTGGGTCTGTTGGAATTTTCTCATAATCAAACGAAAAACTCCTGAAAACTACCCTCCGTGAAACTAACATAGCCCCTAAAAATGCTGGTTTCCAATAGGAATCTCCTTTTCCAGGGGTCTATTTTCAGGTGCAAACTGTTAGTTTACCGGAATGTAACATGAATGGCTGGAAAGACAACCATTTGACGCTGTATCTCCTCTATTTTCCCCTCTATTTTCCAGCCAGCCATGAGATCGTTTACTGGAGGGTATGTGGGAATTATACCAAAACTAGTGATATCCTTTGGACCCCCAAACCATAAAAAATGAAGGTTTTAGGCCCCCAAAATATGGGTTATAACCCCTAAAAATGAAGGTTGTGGGTTCCCATGGATATGTGGTACGGTACATACCCTAAAAGCAACGAAATAGGGGATGCCCCCAATATCATGATGGGAATGAAAGGGTACCCCGGTACCACCCCACAAGAAAGGAGGCCTTAAGGGGTTATTAACTATCATTGTCCCTTAATAATCCCCTACTTGGATGTCCCAAGAAGTTAGTAAATGGTTTGTAAATGGGTTATAACCTCCTTATTATAAATGGGATATATCCTGGTTGTAACCGACTTACAAACCATTTACTAACTTCCAGGGACATCCAAGTAGTAGATCGTCCTCTCAAAATCACTATTGTGGATACCCCCTGGCTTTCAGGGGAGATTTCTGAATGGGTGGGAGGTACTGTAAGCAACCAATCACCTCTAATTATACCCCACACCATTTAAGAATGCTTTATTTACCTTTATATATACATATATATCTATATCTACCATACCATTGAACCATACAGTGTAGGTAAATATACCATTAGTTTACCAAGACTTTGATCGTCACTGCTGTCATGGCGCGCACGGCATGGGTTCAAAGAAAAAAACGTCTGATCTCAATTACATTGACATACATCTACCCTGTGATTTGGAAGATTCTGGGGCTCTTTAGCTCCCCAATTAGTAGGGAAATAGATCACCCCTACCTCCTTAGCTCCCCCAATATCACAGCCTAATTGACTGTTTACTTCAATGGGGTTTCTGTTTCTGCCCCGGTTTCTGTTCAACACAACCCACCGGTAGTTAAACTTACCCTGAAATTTAACAGGGTAATACCCATACACTGTCGCCCCTACCAGTTATAAATGGGTGAAGTAACACCTAGAAATGCCTTTATAAATGGGTAACTGGAGTTATAACCACTATAAATGGAGTGATAACCCCACTTACAACTGGTAGGAACCCACCTTGTGGTTAACCATTGTAATACTTTGGGCAAACCTTAGTAATACGTTCCTTTGACAGCGGTTATGATACATATCTGTATAAAATGGTTCACTGTAGACTGTAGTAGTCGACAAACCTTTGCACTACCCTGAATGACCTTTATTGGAACATATTGAACCTTTCTTTTCAACTATAACCTGGGAGTCCCCAAAACCATGATTTTACAGGTCTTCTATCAGAAAACAAGAAAAGAAACACCCCTGATTTGTAAGTCAAGTTATATATATACCTTGTTTTGCCAGTTAATCATCAACAAATCCAAAGGGGAACATATTTTTAAAGGAAAACAAGTCTTCAACAACTTCCCAGCAATGAAGCAAACCTACACCCTGGAACCTACAAATCACCCATGAAAAAACTGGAAAATGATCTTCCAACCTTCCACCTCCATGAGGTTCCATGGAACCCAGCCGGTAATTTTCAGGGAGGGTAATCCAACTCAGCCTTCAGGAAACTCCCGGCCCTCGCCTCCACCAAAGCATCAGGTCCGTTGAGCCGATTGGTTTCAATGCTTACGAACAACACCTTTGCGGGTCGGATAGCAGTCGCAGTCGGCAGAATCATCCCTACCATTTGTAACGCGCATGGGGTAATTAGAATAACGTGGGGATGAATGATTAATAAACTAGTTGGTGGTTGAACCAACCCCATTTGAAAAATATGCTCGTCAAAATGGGTTCATCTTCCCCAAATAGGGGTGAAAACAAAAAAATAGTTGAGACCACCATCCAGTTAATAAATGTTCATTGCTTTAATGACGGTTATCATTCACTTTTTTAAATGACAATTGAACGACAATTTGGGCCACGAAAAAGCCGTCTTACTTGCCATTGAATCCTGGTTGCTTACTTCAGGGATCCTTATTTCATGTTTTCTTTGAATCATTCCCACATAACTGGGTAGCATTTCATCCGCTATATTCCCCAAACAACCAGGGCCCTTTTTTCATTGCTCAATCTTGTAACAAACAACATCCTCCTTAAAGCTGCCCACAGCTGAGCGAACTTCATTTTTTTTAGACCCACTGTTGATGGAAGAAATCCGGCGAGAAAACCAGTTGAGGTTGGTAGTTTATCCTATTATTTACAAGGCTTTATACATCTCAACTGGTGCAGGATTTCTGAAACATCAACAGTATTTCTAAGAAAAATCCAACAGACCCCTGGAACATTTTCCAGGTACCCCCAAATACAAATCTGAAAGGAAGTCCAAAACATCAACAGGTGGTGATTCGGGTCAGGAGTATGTTCCAGGGTCTGTTGGAATTTCCTTAAAAATATTGGAAGTTCAAGGCCAATATGCTGTCTAAAAAGGCATGAAATTCCAATGCTAGATTTGATGATGAAATTTACAACTTTGCTTTAACAAAAAGGTGATCTTTAGAAGTAGGAAAAGAACATTACTATTACCCATAATATCCATGGGATTGGTATATTTACCTACATGTACCATAAAAATCAACCATTCATGTAGGTAAATATACCATTTCCCATGGATCCGTATATGGGAATACTATCCTCGAAGTCAGACGGAAGGGGGGCTGGAGAGGCCGTTTGGATCCATGGATGCATCAGATTCCTTGATTGCGGTACTCTACGGATGGCCTGGTGGAAGGATCAAAGGTTAGGATCAATGGGTTAGCAAATCCCAATATACCCTCTGGTAAACTAACATAGCAATGAAATATCACCATTTTCAATGGGAAAATCATCTTCAATCCGGGTCCATTTTCCATTGCTATGTTAGTTTACCAGAATGTACTTCTATTTACTCAGTGGAAAATTGGATCTTTCAGGAGGTTAGGATCAATGCTTTTCTGGGAGTCTCAAAGGATGGCAAAACTGCCCAGTGAAAAAAATCATCCTCAATGTTTGTTCCGTCGCGTTGGATGTGAGCAAAAGAGTAGGATCAGTGGGGCCCAGCAGACCCCAATATACTAACCATCGATAAGTAGGTGCAACAACCCATTTACCCACAGGGTTTGCCAAAATCACCTGAAACAACCCTAAAAAATAGGAGAAACCCTACATCACCAAGGGACAAACGCTACCTGTCAATCTTTAGGGGCCCGATTTTCCCATGTAACAAAGTTCTTATGGTGGACCCCGACCCACCACTGATCCTAACTTTGAGGGGACTTCCAAGTATCTAAGTTCGATCTCCAGTCCTGGGTATAAATTATAATAATGTTCACCTCTGGAGAGTGCGTATTTCATTCCCTCCGTTAAAAGGAACATCCTGGCAAATATGAAATAAACAATCCCCTAATATAAGTGGCTAGTAAATATCATTCCCTCTAAACATTCAAAAAACCAAAATTTTTTGACATGAAAATCATGAAACATGTCGGACTTTCCAAGGATTCGCAACCTTTGCCTTTTCCCCCCGAGAGCACAAACGGAAATCTTCGCCTCCTCAAAACCGCTGATGGCTGCTTCAGTGAGAAGGTCTTTTCCTGCGGGATGGCCCACAAGTGGAAGGGGTTGGAAAACAACTTCCCAACATATATGTGATAGGGTTGATCAACTCCCAACATTTTCCAGATGGGGGAGGGGGCATAAAATCTAATAGTTCGGGGTTTACATACAATCTAATCTAGTTGGTGGTTTCAACCCATCTCAAAAGTATTAATAGGTATAAAAGTACGTAATAAGAATTTCATCAAAACATTAACCGACGCAACAAAAGTCAAGACGGCGACCCTAGCTGAGCCTCATCGTGAGTGCCGGCCCTATTGATGAAGTAGACCGGGGTTTGCTGCAAACTGCCTTCCAAGATATCCGTCAAGGAAGGTTTACCCTCCTCTAGGTGGGAAAACTCCACCATTCTTTGAGGCACGGGCTTCCTCCAGGTCCGTTAGGAGTGTTTTTAAGTGAAGCAACAACGGCTCCATGGCCTTTTGCAACTCCTGCGAGAAAGAATTTGCAAAAATCTACATCCTACACCACCTTTTATACCAAACAACTTTTGCACCTCTGCATCCTGTTCTTGTGCATCAGCAGGATCCATTTTGGGAGAATCGTTGGGCCAGAGCACTATCACCAGCAGTTTCCAACACGCAATCCAACAAAATCAGGTCTCCATTCATCTGTCACCTCTTGTTCACCTCGAAGTTTTGTCACGTGCTTGTAGCAATTAAAGAGATCATCTGTTGCAAACATCGCACAGCAACCTCATACTGAGCCCATTGGAGCTTGCAGCAATGGAGCAGTGGAACTCAAGTTCCGCCTTTCATGGTTGACCAACACAGTCGCTTGTGGAAGGGTTCCACTGGTTCACCTGCTTCGTGATGGGAAAATAAACACCCAAAAAAGGGCGAAATGGATCTTGAACTATTGGAAAAAAAACCATTGAATGGATGTTCAAGTTTTCAATGAGAGGTTTCATGTGAGTCTTTTTCCAATCAAAGCGGGGCCCAGAATTCAACATGTGGAAGGCTTCTTATCAGGATGATGTTCACTTTGAAGCGAAACATATGAATAAACATGAGATCATATCAACTAATTTAGATGAGCTTTTCCTGGAACTTGGGGATAGCTCTGTAAACTTCCCTGCCTATGGGTAGGGGTCGACATAAAGATACCCTAAAACTCTTTGATTTCTCTTTAGCCCCCCAAGGACTACTCAACTCCCAGTGGTGCTGCCTGCCGCCGGTTGCACTGCAAACGCCAGCAAATAACCATCGGAACAACCAATTCTTCGATGCTTGGACAAAAATAGAAAAACATTCCCCAAACGGTGATCTTTCTATTAGAGAATCCGACAACAATCACCGTATGGATGTTTCCTTAAATAGTGGGTTTTCCCCCCAAATCATCCATTTTAATAGGGTTTTCCATTATTTTCACCATCCATTTTGGGGGTTTTCCCCCTATTTTTGGAAACACCCGTATTTTCACAAACAAAAGCCATGGGTTTAATCAAATCTCGCTTCCAAACCACTGAGGATTGGATCCGTAAAACCGTAGGCGTAAAATACCAACTTCTGCGTATTTGGAAGACTACTGGGATGTCCATGGAAGTGATCGGTTCACGATCTAGTTAGTAAGTTGGGTTATTTCACCTATTTAGGGGACTTATAATACAACCTACTTATATTGGGGTGAAAGGACATCTAGTTACATCCAGTACTAATCGCAGGACATCCCAGTCAGGAGTTGACATCCCGATTTTTGAGTCACGAAAACCCTTAGGTTCAGTAGTTAGTATTAGGATCCCCCCCCCCCCCAATTCAGAAGGTATTAATGGGATTTGTGCATCATCTACTTGTGGCGGAAAAACACTGTTTCCGCCCGAACGGTAGTTACTCCTCAGACTTTGCAGCCAAAAATACAGTGATTTTTCATGAATGAATGGTCATGCCTGGAACTCTAAACAACCATTTGTTGTGTAAACGATTGGATCATCCAACGGAAACAACCGTTCAAAAATTGTGGTGGTTGTTTAAGGTACCAAATGGTAAAAAGGGATCAAACATCCAACCTCAACAAAACAAATTCCAAGTGAAGGTCCCCTTCAACCTATCCAAATAGACATCCAGGGCCCCAAAATATCCCGAAAATAAACAACTTTTTCAGGAGGTATGACTGTATGTCTAGGGTCTGGTTTTACTGACTTTTCAAACAAAATCAACCCCAACTACTTGTACGTGATTTTGAGGATTCTTGGGTTCTTTTAAACCGCTCCTCATTTAGGATCGGAAAATACCATCATTTCGGAGCATCCAAAAAAATCGCTCCCCCAAGGACTCACAGGGTAGCCAAACAAGATGGGCCCCTACTAGTTATAAATGGGGTCATAACCTCTATAAATGGCCTTATAAATGGGTAACTGGAGTTATAACCTTACTTAAAGGAGTTATAACCCCATTATTTATAACTAGTAGGGGCCCACCTTGAATGTCTGTCTTGACGGTTGAACCTCTGTTTTTGTTGTTTTCTCCGAACCCTCCCCCCAAAAATCCCCCCACGTCGCCTATACGGATCCCCGGGAAGACGCCACCAAAGGAAGCAACTCAGTTCAAGGGTGCCCAAGTTGAAAGGGAGACATCGAAAGAGAAAGTTTCACGAAATGGTTGAAATACACTAAAAACCCATGGGTTTAGAACAGGTTTAATGTATACCCTCCTGGAAATTAACATATCCCACCCTGGGGAAGAGGAAAAGCATCTTCAAATATGCCGTATCAGGGGGATATGTTAATTCCCTGGAGGGTAATGTATAACTCCTCTCTAAAATTATGGCAATCTTTTTGAGTATCAATGTTTCATTTCAGGTGTTTTTGGGCAATATCTATCCTTTTAAGACCGGCAAGGTCTGTTTTTGAGAACCTCATTGAAGTTTTCAAAAAAGGCCGAACAAACATGCGAATCCCTTTCATAGCTGGTGGTCTTTTTGTTGCTCAGTGGAACACAATTCAATACTGTTGATGGTTTTGAAATCCAGCGGGCACCCACCCGAGGTTGGTAGTTGTTGCCCCACATCCCAGGTGGTTGGCCGCATTTCTTCCATCAATAGTATTGGTCAAAATGAGACTTGCCCCTAATCTTCGTGGTGGACATGTAAAAAGATATGAAACAAATACATGCAAGATGGGGCCCAAAAAAACCAGGTATAAGTGGAGAGGACCCCTATATAAATAGATATTCTTCGATTGCCAGTTACTTATGTGTATGTCATGGAATGGCCATCTTGAAGGGGCCTTTTAACTCGCCCCATTTATGACGATCAGCTCGGGGCCTAGCATCCCACCACAAGTTCCTTTTTGCCAAGTCTAGTCCAGCTTTTGAAGAAACAACATCCTGTACCCTGGACAAGGTGGGCCCCTATCAGTTATAAATGGGGTTATACCTCCTATAAGTAGGGTTATAACTCCAGTTACCTATTTATAAGGCCATTTATAGAGGTGATAACTCCATTGATAACGATCGTAGGGGCCCACCTTGGAGGCATTGAGAAACACTACGCACTGGAACACAATGATGGAGGTGGATCAATGACGTTTTTGCAAGCTAGGTCATTTTTGGGTTTCATATTAATTTGCCAGGGTGTAAACCCTTACTAAAACACTGGTTCCAAAAAAAAATGGGACCAAAATGTGAACAACACAATCTTGTTGGTGGTTGGAGCACCTAGTTGAAAAATATTCAGAATCTCGAAGATATTTCCCCAACCAGGGTAGAAATAAAAACCACGAACTTGAACCACCACTTGGTCATTTGGACATCTCGGATTTATATCGTAAGCCCTCCAAAATCATTTCAACATCCTAAGATCTGCTTATGGAAACTCCTTAGTGATGCTGTTGATGAAAGAAATCCTACACCACCTGGGATGTATAAAACCTTGTAAATAAAGGGATAAACTACCAACCTCAACTGGTGAGTTTACCGGATTTCAGCCATCAACAGTGGTTCGGGAATTTTTACGTCTCCCTTTTCCACCTCGGCACCTAGAAAATTTCGAATCTCTTCTCTCACCAGTTCAAGGTCTTTCGTAGGATGGCTCCGGATCAAACGACCAACCAGCAAGAACTGCGCGCGGGGAAAAAAACGTGTGTGGAAGGCTAGTATAAGGTGGGCACCTGCCAGTTGTAAATGGGGATATAAGGGGCCCCGATAAATGGGCCTTATAGATAAGGTACACCCCCGGAAATTCAACATAGCCCCTGAAAAATGATGGTTGGAAGATGAGTTTCCTTTTGGGCTTGCCTATTTTTAGGGGCTATGTTAAATTTCCAGGGTGTAACTGGGCTGAACAAAATCCCAACTGACAGAAAGTATATAACCCCATTTATAACTGGTAGGCCCACCTTCTAGGGTACTCCTCGGCATTTTCGGGGTGTTTTTTTGGAGGGAAGGAAGTTAAAATCGTAGTCATTACTGGTTGGTGGTTGAACCAACCCCTTTTGAAAAATATTAATCAAATTGGATCACTTCCCCAAGTAGGGTTGAAAATAAAAAAATATTTGAAACCACCACCCAGATTAAGGTGTAAGCGTAAATCGCAACGTATGTCACTTGGAAGTAAAATGTTGGACAAGTCTTGGGGACTTCAAGCCAGTTTAGATCCATGAAGTTGAAAGGTGCAAGTTGAGCTTGCAGGGCCAAAATGGTAGTTTTTCCAACTTCGGATAGCTGTTTTTCAGGGATTGTAGATTTGGCCCTGAACCAAGACGCTCGATTGGTACCATCTGTGGCGGCATTGTTTCCGAACATGGGGAACAAATCTACAACCCCTTGTTTTTACGTAATCAATTTTTTTTCGGTATCCTCGAGACTGCTTTTTTTGTGGAGTTTGTACCAAGCATGACCGCCCCCTGCCATCTATGGTTGAAGCATATGCGGAAGTCAAATTTTGGATCCTTTTACGGGGAGGTGAAGAAACATATTTGAAACCACCACCGTAAACATCTGGCCAACGTGCCAACACAAATCATGCACCTGCATGAGGGGGCGGCTATTGCGTGTATGAAATTCCCTACTTTTCACTACACTCCAGTGCCCCTTCAAAAAACTCATGGCATCGCCCATCTATCATACACTACCATCAAATCTGAGTCAAATCACATCAACTTCCTAGGCAAATCTATCCGGGTCCCGAGTCCGCAATTGATTTTTTTTTCAACTTTCAAGATGGTTTACGCTTAAAAAAAACACTACTAAAACAAGGGAGGTTTACCTAAGGCTAGCCAAGAACAAGGAGTACATTGATTGAATCCTAGAGGTGTGAAAAATCACATCTTTCAAACTTGAAACCACGGCCCCTACTTGGAGGATCATCCCAGTTAGGTTCAGTGGTTAGTAACCATTGTGATCGTGTCCGTCCCCAAGACCTGGGGTTGTGGACCCCCTTCCACATGGCCTTTCTTGGGCTTATACATTTGAATGAGGGTGATCCTAACTGCTTACATCCACTGGCGGCCTATCCTCCAAGCTAATGCCCATGCTTAAAGGCCCTTTTGTTTTAAAGGTACTTGGATGTCCCGTTCGTTGGGTTTGTTAGGATCAATGGTTAGGATCTGAGGCAAGCCACCCTAGAAATGCTTGGCTGCTTAAATTGGGGTCTGCTAGGGCCCCATTGATCCAAGCCTTCCTTTTCGGGACATCCAAGTATCAGGGGTTTGCGATGTTCAAACGTCCCTGTCTTGGTGGGGGCTTTAAATATCACCTTTTTGGGTTTCAACATGATGGGTTAAAACCTCCACCTCCATTAGTTGCCGGGATGTTTCAAAAACGATCCCAAGGTAAAAACTAGGTGGTGGTTTCAAATATTGCTGATTTTAACCACTATTTTGGGAAGATGAACCCATTTTGACTAATATGTTTCAAAGGGGTTGGTGAAAAACCACCAACCACGAAATCAGCGCAACAAAACAAGGTGGAAATCACGTACCCCGAAAACTCACCTTGAGGACGTATTCCACAGTTGCATCCAATGCAGCATCCCCTTTCCTTGGTCGTTTCTTTTTTTAAAGCTCGGCGGACGTGACATAAAACCAACGGTTAAAAGAAACAGGTTCTGATTTTTACAACCCCTGGCAAAAGTGCGCCCAAAAAACCAGTTATAAATTGGGGGAAGTAACACCTTATAAATAGGTAACTGGGATATAATATATTTGTATAAACGTAACCCTTATAAACACCCTTTTAAATGGGTAACTGGGGTTATGAGTTATAACTTATAACCCTACTTATAGGGGCCCTATATAAGTCCATTTCTAAAAAATCGGCTCGGGGGGAAAAACCTCCCACCCGGGCTCATCACCTTGAGGCGGCTGTGCAGTTGAGACGCTTTGGATGGCTGGTAAAAAAAAACAACAACCAATTAAAACTTCTGCCCTTGTCCCGTTTTGTTTTTTTTTTGTCGTTTTTTTTCTCCTTCTTTATCCTTTTACAGGAAAGTGTGACGAACTCTATGATTTCTAAAATGTAAAGTGCTGCAGAAATATTTTACATAACATCGCGACCCAACCTGAAGCACCACTCTTTATGTAACAGCACCAGGCGGGTGGGCAAGTTTAAGTGAAACCGTGAAACCTTCTCGCTTCGGATATCGTTGTGTTATCGTTTTTTTGGTTACGTTTTTCCCTCGTCTTCCAGTGCCCGCCTGTCATATAAGACGTGTAAGTTGATCATAATGCTACCTGCTTAGGAAAACGTGCATTCAAACTGCTGACTGTATAAGACATAAGACGCATAAGTTTGTCATATTCATAAGACGCATAAGTTTGTCATATTCTGTAGATGTTATCGTTGTTTTATTATTCCTTTTCGTTTTACTATGGTTTGGACATGCTTTTTAGCAATCAGGGACGCTTTGGTTATAAACGGAAGGTCCCGTTGTTTTTTACATCCTCATTTGGATCTATCATTTAACCCATGCTCTGGTGAAGGGTCACCATATAGAAACCCAGCCAAAGATGTTGGTGTTACATGATGGCGACACTCACGCAAATGCGCAGAGACCCTCAGAAGGTCATGGCATGAAGCCTGGACTGACGCGTGCGTTTGGGTTGAACTCGCACTCTGTCGCCCCTTCTCCTGCAGTGGATGCAGCCAATGCTTGCGCCATGGCCTGGCACAAAAAGATCTTCAGACTGCTGGCTGAATGAAAGTTGTGTTTGATTGTGGCCTGCTCCTCCTTCAGGACCCTTGGTGCAGGCGACAAGTTTCTGCAGGAACCGCCGAACCGCCCTATAGTGTTTCCTCTTCAACGATGGCCTCCGGGCTTTTTGAAGAGAGAAGGGACCTTCCATATAGCGCCATGACGGGGCGAGAACCGGAAACCTATTTTTCGGTTTTTGGTGGCTCTTTTAGCAGTGAGCCTTGCCCTTTGAAACTGTAGCGCACGACATTGTGCGGACGCTCTCGATGATCAAGCAAACTCTAACGTCGATCTGTTTCAAGCGTTTGTTGCCGCAGTGTCTGAGTTTGGAACGCCTGATCTTAGACTTACCACTCTCCGATACTTGGAAAAAGTGATAAACCGATTCCCCTTTCTATGGTGATGAGATGATTCAATGATGATTTCAAGGTGATGCTCATGCCAATTCAGAAATGATACAAAACGCTCGGACCAAAAATCCACCAAACTCTTTTTTTCAAAATGGCGATCAGAATCCCATGGTAGGAAAAATGTAAAAAAAATAGTATATAGTTAACAAGGAAACAAATCACAGACACACAAATAATATGCTGGTTGGTGGTTGAACCAACCCATCTGAAAATTATGCTCGTCAAAATGGGTTCATATTCCCCAAAGGTTCGGGGTGAAACATAAAACAATATTTGAGTTGCCACCACCTAGAATCATGATGAACCCCATGAATGATGGCTATTTTGGGAAGATTCTCTTACTAAACCTACCGTTTTGGGGTATGGATTCACCTGACAAATTTCCCCTAGATATGCAATTATCCCCGGGAGCTTCTTGTAACCCCACCGGTCAGACTTGTGGCCTTTTTTTGGGAGGGGAACCTCATTGATTCAGTACTAATTACTGTTGATGGCTGAAATCTTGCACCACTTGACAGGTAGTTTATCCAATTATTTACAGGGTTTTATATATCCCAACTGGTGCAGGATTTCAGCCATCAACAGGATGATAACAGTATGATAACAGGGATTCTAACCGATCTCACCCAAAAATGCTGTGATCGAAACCTGCAGCCCGCAGCTGGCTCCAACTAAATGCGATCGCTCCCTATCTTAAACTAAAGGGACTTTAGTAGATAGCTCCTTAATTATCTCATCTATGGAATATCTAGCTACGTTTGCCTTATTTTCTTTTTATGGTAAATGCATGTAAATGCAAAGGTAAGTATTCCGGTCACGCCTTTTTCGCATTTGGGTAGAAAACGGGACTTTACAAGGTGGGCCCCGGAAAAGCAGTTATATCCGTTTTCAGTTATGGGGCCCCAATCATCCCATTTACCCATTTATAAAGCCATTTCTAGGGGCCCCTTAACTCCACTTATAACTGGACTTAATATATTTATAATATATAAGAAGAAAGAAGGGTCATTTCACCCCCAGTTTCGGCCATTAATAAGATCCCCATTTGGTTCCATGGTTTTTAAAGGCCCACCTTGAAGATCTATAGATCTGCCCCTTTCCAAATCGCTCGCTCCAAAAATCCGTTTTTTCGGCACGGAGGGCCACACCAAGTGTCAATACCTTTGGATGCCGCACCGAACGTTTCGATTGGAAGAGCGACATGGCGGTTTGGGGACGCCGAAACGCGACGACATCACGCCGATATATGGCACGACGGTGTAGAAAGAAACGCCTTCGTAGTAAAGTAGAAACGCCGTACCCCGTTTTTTGGAAACAAAATTGCAGATGCAAAGGGACTTTCATTTTTGATGGATGGATGATGATCATTCGAGTTTGCGCGTGGTAAAGCTTTTTGCAAAGTCTAACTTACATTGGGAAAATCATTCTTAATTCCAGCTACTGGTGGTATTGGTGGTGAGGTAATGCACTGCACAAAAAATACAAGACTGTCAAAACTATCTTAAGATAGTTGCTGTTGTTTTTGTGCCACCCAATCTATAAGATATAAATTGAAATGCATGCAAATTTGAGCATAATCCCCAAGTTTGTGGGTGTAACACTTTCAGAATTCTTGAAACCACTGCCTATCAGCCATTTGTTGGGTACGTTTTTTTGGCTTAATTTGAACGAAAGGAAACAAATCAAACGTTGAAACTAATCTCGAATTGACCATGTGTTTCTCATAGTTCTATGTCATGTGTTTTTGTGGGATGTTTTCAATGGAGTTTCCTGGTTCCCTTAATAGGTGGTAGGTGATATATAAGTCCCCAATTGGCAGTATATACCACTTATATACCGCTTATATATTGCCTATTGGGTGATTATATATCACCTACCACCTATTAAGGGAACCAGAAACAGCTGTTGATGTTTTGGAACATGGTGGGAAATGCTGAGATCGCGGCTTTTATGTTCTTCCATCTTGATCTTCCACCAAAACTTCATGGCTTGGAACCAATGGCTACAGGTAGATTTGAGCAATGGCAATGTAAAAAATAAAGCACCCTGGTTACATGCCGCCAAACATGCTGGTTGGTAAAACCTCTGGCATCCTACATTCATGGCTTTAAAATAATATTGAAAACAATATGAGTTAACACAAAAAACGGCCTTACTTTCCATTTAATCCTGGTTGTTTAATAGAGATCCTTATAAGTGTGTATGAAATAATCCCGAGACAACTGGGTAGTATTTCATCCCCTAACAAAAACGGAGGGAACAACCAGGAGGCCGTCACTTTTTTCATTGCTCAGATGTTACCGGAGTGAGTTTGATGACCCTCAAAGCCTACACCAACTATCATCAACATGTATTTCCAAGAAAATAACAACGCACCAGTCTATAGCACACCCGTCCGGCAATCCCCCCCGAAACCGCCAACTATGAAAAGGAATCCCGAATTATTCATAGCCTGTTGGTAAAGGTCTGAAACAAAGGTGTGCTCCAGTTCGGTGTGTTGTTAACAACCTTTGAATTATTGTTGGTTGAACCAACCCATTTGAAAAATATGCTCGTCAAATTGGGTTCATCTTCCCCAGGTAGGGATGAAAATACAAAATATTTGAAACCATCACCCAGTTATTGTTCAACATCCCCCCGTTCCACAAACAAGAAATCTAATCGGGAAGACTTTTGGTCCCCGAAGTTTGTAAACAGTTTGAGAAAGTGGGTTACATTCAAAAGCCCCACAGTATGCACCTAAAGTTGGAAAAGGCGTATAAGGGGAATATCTAAAGTTTGCCATGAAATAAGCCTTAATTAGCCCTTAGATAGCCCTTCGTACAGGGAACATGTTGATTTATCATCCCTTTAATTTCCCGTGTGAGCATTTGGGGAATGCTAATCACTTGTCATCTGCATCGCTGCTGGTTTCCAAGAAAATGCCATTGTTTACACCTTAGATCCCGAACGCAAAATTAGCTTAAACTTTAGTGGGTTGGTCCGACCTGTTTGAGACGTAACCTGAACAAAAAATCACCCTTGTCTTGGTTTTGCTTGTTGGATGCCTGGAACAAGTAAAAAACATCATCCCGAACGGTGGTTCAATGGTGATTTCATATGCGACAACTAGAAAGTAGTCGGTCACCTTAAATGAATCCAAGTAGTTGTACCATGGATATCAGTAGGGATAAAGGAGATAGTCAAATTTCCAACAAGTTCTTGCGGGCCCCATACTGTTGTGTAGCGATGCCCAATCAGCAAACTTAGGTTTGCTTGGCCACGCTGGTGGGGGAATAACATAGTCCCCTAAATGGTGATTTAGAAAAGATAAAACAGAACATCACCAAACAAACGCACAAACAAATACATACAAACAAACAAGCAAACAAATCAACCAAATCAACCAAGTAGAAACAGTAACAACAGAACACCGACCCATTGCAATTCAACAGATCCAAATATAAATCTTTTATCTTTCAGCCTTCCAAGTTAGGTTCGTCCCCTCATCATCTTAAGATCTTGAAACAACCCACGCCACCCCCCTCAAAAAAGTGGTGTTTCTTCCGGCGTTTTGGGATTGATCCATCCAAGTTCTTCGCAGAAACAAAGATTTCGGTGCCAAACTCGTTTAAGAGCAATGACAAAAAAACTCCTGGTTGTTTAGGGTAAATATAGGGGCTGAAATACTACCCAGTTATGGAAGGATTATGAAAATATACGGATATACGTTTAGATTCAGCTAATGGCTAGTTGGGTAGTTTGGGGCTTGGGGGTTTGGGATTCGAATCGGGTACCCGTAAGTAACAATCCCTTTCATGATAAGGCCTTATTAAGGTCTTATTAGTTTCCCTTAATAAGGCCTTATTAAACCGTTATTTCTGGCGGGGTACGTTAGGGGGGGGTAGGTTGACTAGCCATGATATCTTTTTGCAAGTAATTACATGTTGTAGATAAAGTTATATCATCTGTGATTCACCCTCTTGAAAAAAAAAACACCCATACAATTAATACATATTAAAAAAAAAAACAGCTTCAACAAACAAAAAAAAACATCCATGCAATGTCCATCCACTCACCTGGTTCTTCGTGGCGCTTCGTCTCCCCCCCGTCCCGCCCCTAAAAAACCCACGAAGTGAGCGAACCGAAAACGGATTCCTCGTCCCAATACTTCAGCATCCTGGATTTGTTTAAAGGGAAGAGAGGCAAGTTGCTTGGATTTCTTGTGGTTTCTGTAAGATGCTTGGAACAAGTGACCTTTTCAATCATTTTCTGGTTGGTGGTTGAACCAACCCATCTGAAACATATGCTCGTCAAATTGGATCATTTCCCCAGGTAGGGGTGAACACGAAAAATATTTGAAACCACCACCAGCGTTTTGGTTACTGCTCAGATGCTTGGAACAAGTGACCTTTAAGCATACCATGGGCCCCCCAAACCTACATTTTTAGAGGTTTTTCATGGTAAACATTTCCTGGTTTTTAGGTGGCCCAAACCTTGATTGTTCATGGGTTTGGGGGGCTCATGGTATATTTTCCTGCAAACGGTGTTTCCTTTTTTTTGAATGATGATTTTCATCCCATGGGATCCAATTTCCGTAAACCAAAAATCCTTCGTATTTCAACAAACAGATTCAAGGTTGAAGCTGAGAACTTTTCCGAAGGAAACACAGGTGCCAGGCAGGGGATGATAACTTCGAAATACTGTTGATGGAAGAAATCCTGCAGCCGTTATGGTAGATATCCCATTATTTGCAGGTTTTATAGATACCAGGTGGTGCAGGATTTCTTCCATCAACAGTATTTACAAAAAATCCATAAAACTAACAGCAAGAGTCCGGCCCGGAAAAAATCCGATGGGACTGGAAGATGATGCACTTCCTTTTCAAGGCAATTTTGGCGTATTTTTAATGGGTAAGCTTGCTGTTGGTAAAAGGTTGATTTTTATGAGGTAAAGTACCTTCAGACCCCCAAAACCAACCGAAAAATGAAGGTTTCAACTCAACCCCCAAAAAGTATGGGTGTTATAACCCCCCGGAAAAAACGAAAATCATCTTCAAAATGCAATTTTTTGGGGATATGTTAGTTTCCTGGAGGGTATCTATAATCTGCATTTAAGTGTGTAGTATAATCCCCTATATATCCTAAACAACTAGTTTTTTTTTCATTGCTCACATCCATTATGATACTTTCCAAGGAATCCTGGTTAAAGTTTACAGAGACTCCATTGAAATTGGGCTACAATGCTTCCTACTAGACAGAGTAGTGTGATTTTGTGTGCTGATGGGGGTTTGCCATAATCACTTGAAACAACCCTAAAAAAATAGGAGAAACCCTACATCACCAAGGGACAAACGCTACCTGTCAATCTTTAGGGTCCCGATTTTCCCATGTAACTTTCGGTTCTTATGGTGAACCCCGGTGATCCCTGATACAACTCCAACAGAAGGGTGGATGAAATCCCATCGTTTATTTTGCCCCTGGGCCGGTCGATGGGATCCCTCATGTTTATACTTAGCACCTGGTAAAAGCGCCGCATGACGGTTCATAGGCTTCTGGACGCGTTAATTTGCAACCGGGCAAAGAACGAGGATTTTTGTTGTTGTAAGACTTTAGCTAGAATACTGCATGAATTGGAAATACCCTCATGAAGAATTGGAATTGCTATCAACATGGTTGCCACACATTCTTGAAACGCTCAACAATAGCAACTCTGTTGGTGTTGTTTGTTTTTGCCACCCAGTTCAAAATCATGCTCCCAAAACAATGAATCATTTCCCCTGATTGGGGTACAAACATATCAACCTATTGTGTGTGTTGGTGAAAAAGGTTGGTGGACAAGCACAATGGATAATCCCTACCATAAGTGTTTGAGTTGCGTTGGGAATACGCTGCTTCACACCAACCCTGAAAATCAAAGCAACCGTTGGTTCATGGATATGTTTTGAGGTTGCGAAAAACCTACAACTCACATCAGGCGCTTGATACTGCGAGTGGATATTTTTTGCCTTCCAGCCAAAACGGCTTCCAAAAAGGACCCAGTTGTCTTTCGTCGAACTGATGGGTGTCAGAAAGTGTGTGATTTTTTGTTGTGGATTTATATGCCATACCCATATGTGCCGAATGGGACTGGAACATTTACCTACTAATTCACAATAAATGAACGCCATTCATCTAGGTAAATATTTCAAGTCCCATTCGGTGCATATGGGATATAGCAACATGACCAAAAAGTGGTATGGTGAACAAAAAGCTCAATAGTTGGCTTTGATGTTTTGCTTGTTCGGTGGTTGGAGAAAACATATTCCCCAAATGGTGGTGAAGAATGGTGATGAATCCCATGGTAGCATCCGTAAACAATAACCTTAAACACCAGTTGGATGGTACTTTTCACCTTAGTTTTTCCAACCCTTTCCTCAGGTATTGGAAGTAACGTTAGTCGAGTTGGCCCATGAATTTGTACCTTGCTGTCACTAGCTAAGGTAGAAACAACAAGGGGCCGTACACTTGGTGGGCTCCGTCACCAGTTATAGCTGTGAATCTGTACCAAAGCCCTGGGGTGTCAAGCCATGGCTGCTTTTTTAAAACAGGTTTTGAGATCCTATCATGAAGGAGAAAATGAGAACGAATCTCGCTTATTTGGCCATGGCCTTAATAAGTAGTCAAGTGGTGTTTGAATAATCATCGTATTTAAGCATAAGCTAAACACAGCATGCATATCTTGGCATCAGGCAATGTTCCCATTTGTGTTGTCTCTTGGGGTTCAAGAAGGAAAATTCAAAGGCTTAAGTATGATGATTCTATATTCCTTGCAAGGTCCCCTGCTAAGAGTTTAACGTTTAGCCAGTTACATGCATCAAACCCCACCACATTTATAGGGGCTAAAGGTATACACCCTGGAAGATTAACATGGAACATTCAAATCACCCATTTAGAAAGGAAAATGATCTTCCCAACCTCTATGATTATGTTCCAGCCGTCAATCTCTCAGGGTGTAAGGGACCACCAAAGGTTTGCCAAGATATAATTCTGGTCCTGCCGAAACACTGCTTCACAGTAGATGTTTTTTTGTTGGCCTCTCGCCTTAATGCCATGGTCGATTGGCGATGATACACATCAAAGGTTTCGTATATGTACCATGATTACCCATAGGATCCATGTATGGTATATTTTAAGTACATTTAAATGGGGGAAGTTAAAATCGTATTCATTACTGGTTGGTGGTTTCAACCTAATTGAAAAATAGTAGTCAAATTGGATCATCTCCCCAAGTAGGGGTAAAAATAGAAAATATTTGAAACCACCACCTAGTTTCGTATATGTACCATAATTATGGGGTCCTCTTGAAATACTGCAAAAGTGGATTTCATGAAGGTTAATGAAGGTCCCCTGGTAAAATGGTGATGATTTTCCCTGTGTTACAGGGTTTTGGCATGCCACAATATACTGTAAATTTGGAATTTCAATTCATCCCCAACATCAACCACTATGTAACCTGAATGTGTTACTTTAAATTCACATGAAAGGGTCAAAAGAACATAGTTCAAATGAGCAACGTTCAAAACCCATATTATGACATTCCACTGAATCCTGTTAGGTTAATAGGGATCCTTATAATAATGGCTTATTAGTATAATCCCATACAACTGGGTAGTAGTTCATCCCTTATATAACCACAACCCCCACCGGGGGTTTTCAATGACGATCACTGCTCCAATTGGGTCAACACCAGCCATGCCCGAAGACAGAAGTCCTGGTCCAAAGTGTATCCCAAAAAGGATCCATGGGACGAAAGGTATATTTTACCTACATGAAAACCATACAAGTCAACACTAAATGTAGGTGAATCTACCTTTCGTCCCATGGATCCCGCTATTGGGTATTGGCGCCCTTCCTTTTTTTTCCTGCGAAACTCTCATTGGCAATTCATTGTGTACCTCTGACTCCGGACTGAACGGATGCGGAGAACGACCCGGTGGGTGGTTTTCCTGGGAAAGTTCCACTTTCTCAACACATGCAGGTTGAGATGTGGCGACTCCAAATAACCTAAGATTTCAAAACTAATACTGTTGATTTCAAAACCCTTCGTATTTCAACAAACAGATTCAAGGTTGAAGCTGAGAACCTTTCCAAAAGAAACACAGGTGCGGGGCATGGGATGATAACTCCGAAATACTGTTGATGGATCAGACATCCGGGGATCACCAGTTGAGGTTGGTCGTGTGATCCCATTACTTGTAAGGTTTTAGCACCATCCCAGCTGGTTGTTTAGGATTTCGGAACCATCAACAGTAGCATTCTACTCTCATCAGGATAGCCATTTTTCCAACGCAAGGACCTCCAGGCATGAATAGGGTGAAAAATCCCTACTATGTACAGGGGTCGTAACTCCAGTTATAACTCCCAAGATATTAAATGTATGGTATAATACTAGGACGTCCATGAGTCGATGGAAGTGATCGGTTCACGATCGTTAGTAAGTTGGGTTAAAAAAACCTGTTTAGGGGGACGTATCCAAACTACTTATATTGGGGTGAAATAATCTAATTACTAAGTACCAGCAGGACATCCCAGTATGAACATATTTACCCCTAAACTCCCATAAATGTATGAAAAACTCCCGGAAATTTACCCATAAACTCCCACTGAAATAACTCTCATAAATGTATTGAACCCGAAATTTAGGTAGTAGTTTAGGGGGTAAATGTAATTAAATATATCACCATACATTGAATGTCTGGGACTGGTTTTTTGGCACATCTGGTGGGAAAACTCACTCAGGGGATGGTTGGATGTACCCCGATCCCAACGTGCCCCTTATGAGAAATCCCTATATGAGCCCTATATAGTGTTACGGCTTATAATCCCCAAGAATCCCTAGAGAATACCAGCTAAATACCATGGGTACACTGGGGCCGGGGTACACCCGTCCTTGTCCCTTGACTCAAGATTTGAGGGATATGTCTACACCTATCAGAACCAAGACCTTTCCCAACAGCCATCCGTCAGCGAACATCGGGAGCAACTTGGTGGCCGAAAAGAGAAACGGCGGAAGGTTTTTGTCGCAGGTTCTGTGCAGGTCATCTGCGGCTTCCCCTTGGTGGTTTTGGGATGTCCTATTTGCAGGGATTTTTTGCTGTTGGTTTTTAAGGAGGCAAATACGTTTTGTTTTTTGAACAAAGATTAGAAACTACAATGGTCATGATATGAAACCAACCCAAACTTCATGCACTATGATGAAGGGAATCCCTCAAAATTACCATACATTAGTACTGTTTGATCCCCCCAGAATTGGTAATTTAATTCATGACCCCTGAACTAACCATTACTTCCATGAGTTTTCTTTGGCACTTGGTTTTTGCTGCGAAAACCCATCCGCCTTGTTTCTGGACTTTCCCTATCAGGACACGTCGCGGAGAATTTCTGTGCATGCACTTGTGACATAACCCAACCTGTACTTCAACATTCCCCCGAGATTGGCTAATTTGACATGAATCGTTGACTGGTTGGTGGTTGCACCAACCCATCTGAAAATATTAGTCAAATTGGAGATCTTCCCCAAATAGAGGTGAACATAAAAAATATTTGAAACCACCACCTAGTTGATGTCTATCGTAAAATTACGTAAAAGATATATATATATACTTCTTCCTCCCATGGGTATCCGTCATGATACCCCCTGCTGTGTATGTCACGTAGAGGTCCAATCCACCATGAGGATCCACCCTTAAACGAACATAATCCAGAAGGTGGGCCCCGGATCCAGTTATAGTTTTGGCACAGTTATGGGGCCCCTATAAATGGCTGAATATAAATGGGTAACTGGGATTATAACCCTATATACTTTTATAACGGTCGTAGGGGGCCCACCTTGCAGTTTACTGGGCTCAATGACGTTTCAAGCTTCTGAAAAATGAGGTAGCCTCTGGTAAACTAATATAGCTGGCTGGAATATTCCCATGTTCAATAGGAAATACATCTTCAAAGGGCTCATTTTCCATGTCTATGTTAGTTTACCGGGGTGTACTTTTTTTTGGGATCCAAAATCAATACTTACCGGAGCTTTTACAGGATATCTATAGTTGCTGGTTTGAACATATTAAAACATATTAGTCATACATGCGTTCATCTTCTCATATTTTGGGGTGAACATTACAAACATGATTGAAACCATGTACCAGTAGAATCGTGATGAACCCCAAGAATGATGGCTATTTTCAGTATAAAAAGTTTCATACAAAAGTGGGCCCGTGCTACCAAATGAAAAGTAGGGTTATTAATAACTCCGCTTAGAGTAGGGTCCCTGAGAGTTTTATAAGTGGAGTTGTAACTGCCTGCTACTAAGGTACGTGGTTAATTTCACCCCAGTTACCCATCCACTTTTTGGGGCCCATAACTCCACTTATAACTTGTGAACGGGGCCCATCTTGTAGGGATCTATACCATACACGATGGATCATCTGGGTAATAGGGATCCTTATAATGCTGATTATAATCCCCCAATTACTGGGTAGTATAGTCCTACTTTTTTGTGGGTTTTGATCAAAGCTCACTTGCACCAAACGAGGAAATACCGACAACAATGGGTCCTGTTCAGTGTTGGCTACGTTGATTTTGATTCACTGGTTCTATCAACCCTATTACAACTGGAAATATTTTAAGTATATAGGTTTTGTTAACTGGGTCAATTTTACGTATTGTGTATCATTTTGTCGTATTTTGTGCAACGTGTCTGTCCCTGTATTCCAGCATCCTTTTGTTCACAACTTTCAGATTCATTCATGCCTTAGTTCCCTGACAAAACCTCGAAGGCATCGTATTTTTGAAGTCCCCGCGGCGTGCCATTCTTTACGACAGGAAAAAAAACTCACAGCACAGACATTGCCATGCTGTGTTTAACCATCACTCTAGACATTCAATGTTCGCGAATACCGGCTACACAACCGGCTGGAAGGTTCCGTGTTTGGATTCCCAACAACATACCGTTCGCAAACGCCGAACCTTGCAGAAAACGTCTTCGCGGCACAAATGTCTACGGCTACGGCAAAGCTGTCACGCGGCAACCCCCGCAGCGAAGCAATCGGAGTTGTCATATGCCGACTGGCTCAACTGCTGTGACAGGGGAGAATCCTGGTACATCCTGAGAAGACCTGATCTGGGCAAGACTTTGTTCGTCCCTTAGCTAAAGGTGAAAAACCTTTTAGTGGGCTACGTTTGAACCCCAATAAAAAACCCAAAGAACTAAGGGTGTAACCAAAGATTTGCCAAGTGATGAAATCTTGAGAATGATATAAACCCCCGAAATTTAATGAACTGATATTGAAAACGACTCTATATTTGAAGCCGGAGCTAGTATTTTCCAAGGACCATCATATTTGGTAAATCCATGATAATTCTCGGAGACCTAGGATATTTTAGCAAGAAACCAAACATGTTGGCAAACCCTGCTCAACCTACTACATAACTGCTCTACACCCTAGACATCCCTATATTTCTTTAAAAAAATGCTGTTTGGGGGGTAACATCACGCAATGATCCTCCTGACTCCAAATAGCCCAAAAGCATGATACCTTAGGGGTTTGTTATGACCTTGGAGCCTTCCCCAAAGGCTGAAGTGTCTCAAAACCCAAAAGAACATCCCGAACAATCACATGGCAATCCCATAGGATCCATGTAAGGGAAATTTACCCACATGAATGGTTGATTTTTATGGTAAATGAAGGTAATTATACCATGCATGGATCCTATGGGAATGGAAACTCCCCCTTTTCACTGGGAAATACATCTTCATTCATGGTGGATTTTTGTTAGTTTTTTTTGTGGGGGGGGGGTTGAACTTTTTGGCACACCTCCCCCAAGATTAACATGTACACACACAACACTGAAAAACCGCCATTTTATGAGCAAAGCAATCTTCTAAAAATCAATTTTCAGAGGGCGAGCTGTTCAATTTCGGGCATGTACTAACGCTCCAACGATTTGCGGGTCATCCCCACATTGATGATTTTAGTGGCGGTTATGGTAGCATCTGCATCAAAACACACCCAAACAACATATCCAAGTCAAAACAATCTGCAAGATGGACCCAAAAAACCAGTCATAAAATGGGGGAAAATAAGCCACAAAAACATGGCCTTATGACAAAACCCGGGCGGACCTACGGGCGAAATAACTCCCACTGATTTTCTGATGTTTGGTCCAATCTTGTCTAGTTGATGGTTCATTTAGAACAATATGCTCGTCAAATTGGATCATCTTCCCCAAGGTTCGGGTTGAAAATACAAAAATATTTGAAGTTTCACCACCCAAAGTTGTGCTTCGTTAAAGATTTCGTTAAGATTTTCCACTGGATCTCCACGGATCTGTCTCTTTCGGATCTCCAGGCTATACCTTCACAGTTAACGTTGGTTTCGAGTCACCCAACGAAGGGGACGGCACGTTTCGAAGTCACGGGAAGCAAAAAGAGAAGACCGCGGTTTTGGGTGATATCCATGTATGGCAAGTAGGTAAATATACCCATACATGCATCTTATGGGATTGGAATAATCTTGGATTTGTTTTTTGTTGGGTGTTGAAAAAAATCAGATCTGAGATGATTATAATTTACTATCCTCAGGATCATGGATGACCCTCCCAATGGAAGGGTTTGTTTGAACCTGTATTACGTAGGGGGTGTTGGCTGGTGCTCAAAAGAGCCAGGCTTTTAAGTGGGAAATCGGATCCTGACCATTTTTTGCTGAATTTCAATGGTGCATTTTAAAAAAACAATGTCTTTCTGCAGGTTTTCCACCACCTAGTGCATGTGTATATATATATAAGTAGTGATGAGGCTTACCCTACCCTTCGTATCATCCTCCCCCTGCCCCCACATCATCATCAACTTTTCCACCACCACCCCCCACATCATCAACTTTTCCACCACCNTGTCTGGAATTTCACCTTCCATATCCTTAATATACACTACAACTATTCCTTTAAATATAGATGATACGAAGGGTAGGGCAATCCCCCTTATCTAATTTCATTTCATCATTTTTCTCATCAATTTTTTTTTCAACATCATTTTTTCACCATCGTCTCATCATCATTTGAACAATACCCCAGTCCCCTCATAGAATTTAGGTTAGTAAATAACATTGATACATTAGTTAGTTAAAATAAATGTATCAAGGTATTTAGTTTTTTCTTGTTTGTTTTTCTTCTTGCATTTCCTTTATCAATTTTCTAATGTTTTCTATTCCGTGATTTTTTGGAAATCCTTCCATCATATTTCTTACTTTTTCCAATCCGATATGGAATTCTATTTCTTCAGGCGTCGTGGTTCTAAATTGTTCCTTGTATTCTTTCCATTTTTCTTATTAATATTTATAGGTCGGTCATATGTCTTTAAATACTTTTTAGATTAAATACTATTAAAAAACATTGATACATTAATTAGTAAAAATAAATGGATGCAAAGTATTCAGCAATCACCTTGCAACATTGCATTTTGCGCCCCTGTAAGGTAGAACGGTAGACCTTGCGCCCCTGTCAGGTAGACCTTGCGCCCCTGTCAGGTAGACCTTGCGCCCCTGTCAGGTAGACCTTGCGCCCCTGTCAGGTAGACCTTGCGCCCCTGTCAGGTAGACCTTGCGCGCTGTGAGGTAGCGCGTGTCAGGTAGACAGGTCCTTGCGCCTCCTGTCAGGTTGATCGTGCGCCCCTGTCAGGTTGACCTTGCAACCCTGTAAGGTATGCCCTAATTCCCTCTGACCCACAAACTCACCCCTTCACCTATTCCCCAGACCAATGCAAAAATTCTTTTTGAACTATGCCCCAGACCTGCTCATAGAAAAATAGGTTAGAAAAAAACATTGATATCTACATTAGTTAGTTCAAACAAATGCATCCCCATGCGAAAAAAAATAGCAGCCCTATGCTCAAGAAATTGCATCCCTATGCTCAAAAAAAAGCATCCCTGTGCTCAAAAATTAGCATCCTTTGGGTTGAAAAAAATCCTCCCAGAGTTGGGATAAAACCATCCCAGAGTTGGGATAAAACCATCCCAGAGTTGGGATAAAACCATCCCTGCAATGTATTGAAAGCATCCCCGCAATGTATTGAAACCATCCCCGCAGTGTATTGAAACCATCCGGGACAGAACCCTCCAGCAAACCGGCAAAATCTCTCCACCAGTCCAGCAAAATACCTTCACCCAACCCCAGTAGGGTTCAAACCAGTCGGTGAAAAAATGATAATTTGACATAATCTTTTCAGTCAAGAATTTCAGTATCAGTTGCTTTTTGTTTCTTCTCATTGCGTAGTTGTCGCCGTCTCTCTGCTAGTTTGTCTTTATTCTTTTGGTAGTATTGCCTTTTCCTCTTTGCCATTAACTCTGTATTTCTCTCCCTGTATTGCCTTTCCTCTCTGCTATTATATCTTTGCTCTTTCCTTTGCCTCACTCTTTCAGTCATTTTTCT